>CM065592.1:466177426-466200401 GCA_033119425.1 Bufotes viridis | reverse complement strand
GGTCATGGGGCAGGAGAAATCTCACTTCTCCTGATCATGGTTCTGAATTCATCCATAAGCGAAGGTTGCTCCTCATGTACAATATTTTCAATACAGTCTTTTGCAAAGCATTTTGGGGTACATATCCAGTAACTCTTGCAGCAAGAAATACATTTTGATGGTTTTTAGATTTCTTCTGGGCCTCTTTATGGACCTATGAGACGAGAAACAGAGCTATATATATAGGCCTGCATTTGTGGGAGGGCGAGCGCCATATGTGA
Organism: Bufotes viridis; assembly: GCA_033119425.1. NCBI lineage: Eukaryota > Metazoa > Chordata > Amphibia > Anura > Bufonidae > Bufotes > Bufotes viridis. The sequence goes on along the minus strand of CM065592.1, from coordinate 466,200,141 downwards.
GCTACAGCCTCACTCACGGGCGTGCGTTCTCAAGTGCCCCACCCTCCTCCCTTATCTTCTTATTTCCACAGGGTATGCCAACTTATAGGCCTACCCACGATCATGGCTTAGGGCACACAACAAGCTATTTAGTCAGGTTAGCTAAGACACGTTTCTAGCTAGGTTAGGTTGTTCCCGTTGTTTCTCTCCCTAGGGTTCTTCGGATATCTCTTGGCCGTAGCCATGACCACAATGTATCATATATGCAAACACATACACACACATATCTTGGTGAGAATCCACCAGGGTGACGCTTTCTAAAAAGGGTGGTAACTTATATAGCCCCTGTATCAAGTAACACAAAATATTGTGCTCCCTCTATGTCCCAATGAGCAAACTTATAAAAAGTATACAAGTATGGAGATAAGAGACAGCACTCACCAACTTGTTCCAATTCTTACTTTATTGGTCCACATCAGCATAAAAACAGATCAGAAAGTGATAGGGGCACAGGACTTTATAAAAGTGCAGTCACACATAATTTAACCCCCGCAGGGGACTTACAGGAGGCAGCACTGGAGCATCAAGCTCTCTAGGGGATTGCAGCTCAGGTCCCGACATTACTGCGTCATCAGACCACAGATCAGTAATGTCCGTGGCTCCCTGCCTTTTAACTGAGATCGAGATACTGCACGCCACCTCCTGGGTCACTTCCTGGATCTCGTCACGCCGGAAGTGACGGCATCCATGAGCACAATACACACTGGGCACTCACTTCCATCATAAGCCACCAGGGGCAAGGAGGAAGACGCCGCCCCGGGAGCAGGCTCCAGATTAACCAGAGCGAGCCCTCCCGAATCTCTCCTGCTCAGCGTTAGTACCAGGCCGCCAGCGAGCAGGGGAACAAAAGGAATCAGATATGTGCCACGCAGTTCCTCATGACGCACACAATAAAGATGAAAAATCCTTTCCTTCATATGCCCTGGCCTCAGTAGGGACAGAAAAACGCTGATGTATGGTGGAGGGAGGGGCCAATTTATCCTTTCTCTGTTCCTGCCACTACAGAGGTCAATTTCCTTGTACATGCTGTCATGGTGATCCTATGGAAAGTCTATCTCAGTAGAATCTATGGATTGCAACATGACCTTGGTAATAATGGTTGTAGTGTCAACTGCAGGATAAAGCGTCTTGAAGGTATATTTGGCCAGGACATGTGAAGGATGTCTTAACAGTGTCTCTCACATCGGCAAAGTCTGAATGATTGTAATAGCAGGTTATCTTGCTGACTCCCATGATTTGCCATGCAGAGTCTAAGTTCTTCTATGTCTTCCTCTCTTTTTCTTCTGCTGTTTTTTCCTCTTTCTGTGGATCTTGCAGAGATCTATTAGTCTCTAAAGCTTTCTTACGCCTGAGAAGAGGGAGCATAGGTTACTGCTAACTTCTCCTCTGAACTGTATTCTAGATTCACTAAGCGGGGGATGGATCCTTTCATCATATCTGTGCTAGGTTCCTCAGTTGAAGATCAGGTCATAAATGCTGGACAGAATTTTGCAACTTACCAGGCTCCAAGATGGAAACCCATCAGAACTCACCATAGTCAGAGGCATCCGTCAGGTGTTGTCATCCATGATGAGCCAGATCCGGCATTACTGTGATTTTCATTAATATGAAAAAGAGCCCTGAGGAAGCTGGTGATTCCAGTGATACGTGTGGGGTGTGTTACCTGTGCACTTTGTCTGCCCGGACACTTTCATTATGGGTATTGTTATTTAACTGTTTGATGTCATGTATATCATATGTATTGCATTTGGTGTCTTTTGGCAGCATACATTTGTCAGCATCTAGGACTGGGTGTGCACATGTTTTGTACATTGAATTTATTTTTTGTCCTGCACAAGGTCATTATTGTAACAATATTTTAACTCTGTGTGTTTAGAAAAAGCAGTATTTTTTTTAGTTGGTGATGTGCAGCCTTTTGTACGTTTTTTCTTTGTTTATTTATTTATTTAATGGTTTATTACTATGGCTCCGTCTATATTAGATGTGCAGAACAGCAAAAGTCAAATGTGAACAAAGCCTAAATAACACCTTAGATGCAACAGAACATCATAACAGTGACAAGAAGACTACAAGTCTCATCATGACTAGTGATGAGCGGCAGGTGCAATATTCGAATTCGTAATATTTCGTGAATATTTGCCATATATTCGCGAATTCGAGAATTCGCAAATATGTTCTTGATGGCGAAAATCGGCAATGTAATATGCGCATATTGCGCGTGCAATACAGGCGTGGGTCACTTTTGCTACTTTTTTCAAGCTGCTAGAGGTGTCCTGAGACTGGAGAAAATGGTTGGCACGGCAGAACATTACAATAGCTTTATATGCAGATAGAGTGCTCCAATCTATTAACAATTGCGCAAATCGGCACTTATGATGCAAATATTTTGGCGCAATACATGCAAATTCACATTTTAGCAGGCCTGACTACATATTAGTGATTGGTGCACTAAGTATTGTTGTGAACTTGTGACATCACAGCACTATGTATCATAATCTAGTAAAAGTGGAAAAAGTGGGGGGCACACAATAATATAGGGATCAGATGGACCAGATTATAAACATATACGTATTTAATTATAAAAGTACATAAACCTAAAATACTAAAAAAAAAACTAAAAAAGCACTAGTACATCATCATGCTTGTAACCGTTGTGCAAACTAGTTTATGGCACCAATGGTGGATGATTTAATGGTCTATAGATAGAGTCCTTGTATCCTGGATTCAATCAGAGCAAAGCAATGAATGTACAGTCCACTAGTATAGTGTAATGGATAGTCCACTATATGTCTCTTATCATTTCTTATAATATCGTGTGTAAGAAACGCCCGTAGGGCATGTACTTTACCGCACTCCTAAAGTCGTGCTTGTGTTCCGACCGAACCACGCGCCGCGTCCTGTGCTGGTTACTCGGTCTAGCGTGGCGTCTCACGTGATCAGCAGCGTGCACGTGACTGTGATGTCACAAGAGTAGGCGGTGGTCTTGCAGGTCTTTCAAAGATTCGGCAAAAAGTTTGCTTTGCTGTTCTTGATTGTATCCCGAACTTGGTGGACAATGTCTCTGGAGACGATTATTTGGAGCAAACTGCAGGACACACTTTCCTATTGGTTGCTAGAGATGTTGCTAAGCTCAGACAAAGACATTGCAGCCTTCTCATTGGCCCACAAGCAAGAAGCAGGGAGGGAACATGGGTTCAGAGGAAAAACAAAATCTAGAATATTCATAAATATGAATATATAGCACTATATTCTAAATATTTGCGAATTCTCGAAGTCATGATATTCGCGATTAAAATTTGCAATACGAATATTCGCGCCCAACACTAATCATGACTTGTTATTATTAGACAAATATTGGAAATACAGGGAGTGGGAAAAAGAGAGAACTACAACTCCAGGCATGTCCAGCCTGTTATTATGTGGCATCCATGAACATTATAGGGAGAGCAGTGGCATGCCTAGGGTGTTTGGCAACTGGGACGGGTTCTTTCTCTGGCACCCGACCCCCCTCCAATACTTTAAAAAAAATTGCACCCCCTAACAGTAGTATTGCCCTCATTGTAAAACCTTCACAGTAGTTTTGTACAGATGTGTGGCCCCTCACAGTAGTTATGCCCACATTGTGCCCTCTCACAGTAGTTATGCCCACATTGTGCCCCCCTCACAGTAGTTATGCCCTCTCTGTGCCCCTTTCACAGTTGTAATGCCCTCTTTTTGCCCCCTTCACAGTAATAATCCCCATTGTGCCCCCTTCACAGTAATAATCCCCATTGTGTTCCCTTCATAGTAATAATCCCCATTATGCCCCCTTTAAAGTAATAATGCGCACTGTGCCCTCTTCATAGTAACAATGTCCACTGTGCCCCCTTCACAGTAATAATGCCCATTGTGCCCCCTTAATAGTAGTAATGCCCACTGTGGTAGTAATGCCCTTCGTGCCCCCTCCATAGTAGAAATCCCCATTGTGCCCCTTTCACAGTAATAATGCCCTCTGTGCCTCCTTCACAGTAATAATGCCTACTGTGCCCCCTTCACAGTAATAAAGCCCTCTGTACCACCTTCACAGTAATAATGCCCTCTGGCTCTGTGACCCTTCCATAGTAGAAATGCCCATTGTGCCCCCTCACATTAGTAATAGTAATGCCCTTTGTGCCCCCCCCTCGTAGTAATGCTCTCTGTGCACCCTCCATAGTAATTACGTGCTCTGTGCCCCCGCCATAGTAATAAAGCCCTCTTTACCTCCTCTGTATAAAAAAAAAAAACACAGTACCTACTTACCTTGTCCCATTCCTGAAGCTCACACCTCTCTTCCCTGCAGGCATAGATCGCTCTGCAGCACTGTGTGGGTGGAGCATTTGCAGATTTCTGGGCTGCAGGCTCCACCCACACAGGCTAGCAGCGCGATCTGTGCCTGCAGGCTGAATGGTCGAGCGGGGAGAAGTCTACCTACTTCACCATTCAGAGCTCCGTTGGCCTGAAGGAGGGGAGGAGCACTGGGAACTGAGCAGTGAGTGACAGGACCAAAGCTCCCAGCACTCCAGCAATGAGCGTTTCCATCTGTATAGATGGAAGCGCTCATTGCTTCTGGTACCCCCCTGAGAGCCGGCACCCTGGTACCCCCCAACCCCTTAGTATGCCACTGAGGGAGAGTGGTATAAGATAACCAAAACTCTCAACATGCCCAGACTGTTACTATGAGGCATCAGTAAGCATGACATGGAGAAGGACAACTACTCGTAAGTGACAACTTATAATGGAAGAGAAACCACTTACCTCTCCTCCACTCACAGCACAGAAGCTCCGCCCCATCACAAGTTCTTCAACACTGCACTGAGCTCTGTCTTCCTGCATAGGTCCCATGATGATGACATTACTCAGTTGCTTCTTCACTTCATATCTTCTCTGCACATCATGTGACCAGTGGCCTGATCACACTGCCCAATTATATCTGTGTCCTGTGGACGTAGATACAACTGAGTGCAGGGGTGCCGGGTGACTTAGGTGCCCAACAAAAGGGACTGTCTGGTGCCCTTTTCAGGAGATCAGTTGCACAGGTCGCACAGCCCTATGGCTAGCCCTGATCACTATGTTCTTATCAGGGCTTAATGGAAACTTGGCTATGTCAGGCTTCAGACCTTTAGAGGGTCCACGGCTGCCATAGCAACCAAACAGCTTTTGAAATCTTGTCGTAGGGGAGCCTTTTTGGTCACAGGGAGTGCATAGCTTCCACTAACTGACTGCTCAGATGCCATAGTCATCTAAGGCATACCTCCCAACTTTTGAATAGAAGGAAGAGGCACAATATGTATGGCGCACAATTTTTTTTCACACTAGGCCATGCCTCTAATTCCGCCCAAAACATAACTAAACACCTAATCCCACCCAGTCCCCTAAATGCCCCCATATAGTACTAATTCCCACTTTATTCCACCACACACTAGTTATACCAGCATTGTGCCTCCTTCACAGTAGTTATGGCCAGATATGTGCCCCCTCACAGTAGTTATAGCCAGATATGTGCCCCCTCACAGTGGTTATGCCAAGATATGTGCCCCCTCAGTAGTTATGACAGATATGTGCCCCGTCAGTAGTAGTTACGCCAAGATATGTGCCCCCTCATAGTAGTTATGCCCAGATATGTGCACCTCACAGTAGCGATGTCCAGATATGTGCCCCCTCACAGTAGTGATGCGCAACTGTGCCCCCTCACAGCAATATGCCCAGTCGTGCCCTCCTCACAGTAATATGTCCAGCTGTGCCCCCTCACAGTAAAGTAATATGCCCAGCTGTGCCCCCTGCAAGTAAAGTAATATGCCCAGATGTGCCCCCTCCCAGTAAAGTAATATGCCCAGATGTGCCTCCTCACAGTTAAATAAAATGTGCCCAGATGTGCCCCCTTCACAGGCAGTAAAAAAAAATAATAAACTCCCCATGCTCACCTCGTTCCCTAGCAAGAAAAACTGTGGGTCAGTCAGCACATCCAAATCTGCAGGTGCACGTCGCCATGGCTGAAAATACATAAGTAATAAACAACAAAAAAAAATGCAACACTCTGCAACCACAAACAATAAACTGCTTCATCATTACAGGCAGCTGTCTCTGCTTTCTATGGAAGACAGCTGCCAGAAAGCAGGACATACCTCCCCATTACAGGACTGCGGGACAGCCACTGAAATCCAGGACTGTCCCACAGGATCCGGGAAGGTTGAAAGGTATGTCGTAGGGGTTAAAAGTCTGTGATCAGCGCTGTCAAGCACTGACTCAGCCACAGCCACAAGGCTATGGCCATATACATACATATGCGTGTGTATGTTTCTAGGGCCAGCTACAACAATTGACTTTTTTTTTTTTTATAAATAAGTGTCAGATAGGGTTGAGCGAACCCGAACTGTAAAGTTCGGGTTCATACCGAACTGTACGATTTTTCGCAACATTTCCGTAAAAGTTCGGGTTCGTTGTTCGCCGATTTCTTCCCGTTTTTTGAAAGGCTGCAGGGCAGCCAATCAGCAAGAGTTTCACTACTTTGCCCTAAGAAGCCATCACAGCCATGCCTACTAATGGCATGGCTGTGATTGGCTGAGTGCAGCATGTGACCCAGCCTCTATATAAGCTGCATATCTTTGTGTAGTGACAGGTTGCTGCCGGTGCTCTCAGGGAGAGATTAGGAAAGAAATCTATTGAACTTGGTGGTATGAAATGTTCAAGCTACAGCAATTATCGAGCAAGGGTGCTACTGCTTTCCTACATTTTTATACCCCTCCCTGAGCCCAGTGATACTGCAAAATTTTTTTTTTTAATCCTTCTGTTACTGAGGTGGGGGTCGACGGCCATTTTAGCAACTGCAGTGTCCTTGGAACTGCATGTGACCTGCATGTGTGCCAGCCTGCCAGGGACATCAGTCTAATCCTTTTTTGGTAGCTCAGTGAAGGAAAAATCCCTTTTTTCTGGCAGGTCAAGTCCCCTACATTACCTATTGTATAATTTCGGGGTGACATCATGCATTTCTGTAGTTGGGGCAAAGACCTGTATTGTGGTGCTATATTGTACTTGTGCATACAACGCACAAAAACATATTTTAAATTTCAGCAGTGAAATACTGCATTAGTGTACTTTGGGGAAAGAAAACCCGTATATTTGGTCCACAGAGCAGCTGTGCATACACCGCACAAATACCTACAGTGGATATAAAAAGTCTATACACTCCTGTTAAAATGTCCGGTTTCTGTGCTATAAAATGATGAGACAAAGATAAATCATTTCAGAACTTTTTCCACCTTTATTGTGACCTATAAACTGTACCACTCAATTGAAAAACAAACTGAAATCTTTTACAGTAGGTGGAGGGAAGAAAAAAAAAAACTAAAATAATGTGGTTGCATAAGCGTGCACACAATCTTATAACTGGGGATGTAGCTGTGTTCAGAATTAAGCAATCACATTCAAAATCATGTTAAATAGGAGTCAACATACAGCTGCCATCATGTACAGTGCCTCTGATTAACCCCAAATAAAGTTCAGCTGCTCTAGTTGGTCTTTCCTTAAATTTTCTTAGTCGCATCCCACAGCAAAAGCCATGGTCCACAGAAAGCTTCCAAAGCATCAGAGGGATCTCATTGTTAAAAGGTATCAGTCAGGAGAAGGGTACACAAGAATTTCCAAGGCATTAGATATACCATGTGCTGCACTACAGTATTGCTAGTCCTGCCTACTTCTGTTGTCCCGCTTTCTGTCAATTTGGACCTGCCTACAACACAAAGCCCCTGCACCATGGCGTCTAGAGCTGGTGATGTTGCCAGTGAGTCTCAAGCAGCCCCTGCCTGGCACAGTTCAGTAAGTTGGCTCAGAGGAAACAAAGTGAATAAGAGAACTGCTACCAAAGGGTCTAAAAGGTCTGAAATACCAGGTTTCACTAAATGGGGGGCTTTATTGAGCTGCAGAACTTTACAGCAAACACTAAAAGAGCATTTCATGGCTATGGTTACCAATGTCGAGGACGCATTGCTTCGCCGTGTGTTGGCGGGAGTGCCAGTATTTCCAGTACTTTAATTGCTCATCGCGATTCTTGTCCTCACTGAACACAACCATGATCACACTCTGTGGAAAAAATAAATAAAAATAATAATAAGAAGAAGATAGATAGATGGATAGATGGATAGCTAGATAGATAGATTTGTATTGCTAGTACTTGTGGTTAATCTGGTGGCATCATTAGTGGTAGATTCTCCAGGTCAGATAGGTGGAATAGAGAAGAGGAGGTAAGTGGTATGGAAGAGGGAAACATAGAGAAAGACAATTATGGCTGAAGAACAGAGTATATCGACCACTTCTTGTTACCAGGTTGTGATGTCCAATGTTATATTTGACTCTGGGGCCGCATAAATGCTGCTCAAAAAATTTAAGTGCAGATAGAAATGCCTCAGTCTTACTCACTAATAACAATATAGGTACAGATAATACTGCCTCTTTGTCTCTATCTGTCTCTATAGTACTGCCTCCCTGTCTGTCTATAAATAATATAGACACAGACAGTACTGTCTCCTTGTCTCTCCCTGTAAAATGTATAGCAAAAGATAGCACCACCTCCTTGACACTTAGCCACAGATAGTACCACCGCCCTGACTCTCCTTGTAAAGTTTATAGCCACAGATTGTATTGACTCTGTCTCTTTCTGTAAATGATATAGGCACAGACAGTGACAGATTGTGCCATCATCCCAGATCTACTAAAGATGGTAAAAGCTTAGACAGGCTGTCTAGACCTGCACCAGATTTATCACAGTTGCTCAGGCTGGATGATTGTTATGGCAGTGGCTGTGGAGCCACTGTATCAATCCAACTGATTTGACTTTGGGCTAGACCTAAGGGCATTATCCTGAAGGTCCCCTGGTATTCGCCCTTTAATCTTTATATAGGGATCTGGACTTCACTGCAGGGAACCATTACCTCCTGGAATAGTCCAAGTGTGGTTGGCCTCTGACCCACGGCGATCAGAGACACCAGTGTGGGACACTGAGGGATCAGGCAAAACTGTAGTCAGTAACAGGCACAGGTCAGGCAGAGAATCGATCAAAAAATGGGCAGAGTTCGGTACACAGGCAGACAACAAAACTGTACACCTAAAAAGGGAACTAGCAAAGCTAAGAACCTCATTGCACCATCCTAAAATATCTGCAGGTTGCCAGTCATTGGCTGGTGCAGATTAGGGTGTGTGATGGCCCTTTAAGAGCCTGAGGGAGAGTGTATGCGTCCTATGGGTACAGGAGGAGGGATGTGGCAGACCCAAGGATAGAAGAAGGAGGTCCTGTCCACCACTGTATCAGTGATAAATGTGGCACAGGGATATACACTTTGGGGGAGATTTATCAAGACCAGCACTTAGAAAAAAGACCAGCACTTAGAAAAAAACATAGAAAAGGATTCTTTACGGTAAGAGCAGTGAGACTATGGAACTCTCTGCCTGAGGAGGTGGTGATGGTGAGTACAATAAAGGAATTCAAGAGGGGCCTGGATGTATTTCTGGAGTATAATATTACAGGCTATAGCTACTAAAGAGGGGTCGTTGATCCAGGGAGTTATTCTGATGCCTGATTGGAGTCAGGAAGGAATTTTTTTCCCCTTAAGTGGGGAAAATTGGCTTCTGCCTCACAGGTTTTTTTTTTTGCCTTCCTCTGGATTAACTTGTAGGAAACAGGCCGAACTGGGTGGACAAATGTCTTTTTTCGGTCGTAAATACTATGTTACTATGTTATGTTACTATGACAGTCATCATCAAGTGGAGAAAATATGGCACCATAGTCACATTACCAAGAACTAGACGTCCCTCCAAAATTGATGAAAAGACGAGAGGAAAACTGGTCTGGGAGGCTGCCAAGAGGCCTACAGCAACATTAAAGGAACTTCAGGAATATCGGGCAAGTTCTGGCTGTGTGGTACATGTGACAACAATCTCCCGTATTCTTCATATATCTGGGCTATGGGGTACAGTGGCAAGACGAAAGCCTTTTCTTACGAAGAAAAACATTCAAGCCAGGCTACATTTTGCAAAAACACATCTGAAGTCTCCCAAAAGCATGTGGGAGAAGGTGTAATGGTCTGATGAAACCAAGGGTGAACTTTTTGGCCATAATTCCAAAAGATATGTTTGGCACAAAAACAACACTGCACATCACCAAAAGAAACCCCTCCCCACAGTGAAGCATGGTGGTGGCAGCATCATGCTGCGGGGCTGTTTTTTTCAGCTGGAACTGGGGCCTTAGTTTAGATAGAGGGAATTATGAACAGTTCCAAATATCAGTCAATATTGGCACAAAACCTTCAGGCTTCTGCTAGAAAGCTGAACATGAAGAGGAACTTCATCTTTCAGCAAGACAACAACCCAAAGCATACATCCAAATCAACAAAGGAATGGCTTCACCAGAAGAAGATTAAAGTTTTGGAATGGCCCAGCCAGAGCCCAGACCTGAATCCGATTGAAAACCGGTGGGGTGATCTGAAGAGGGCAGTGCACAGGCGATGCCCTTGCAATCTGACAGATTTGGAGTGTTTTTGCAAAGAAGAGTGAGCAAATCTTGCCAAGTCAAAATGTGCCATGCTGATAGACTCATACCCAAAAAGACTGAGTGCTGTAATAAAATCAAAAGGTGCTTCAACAAAGTATTAGTTTAAGGGTGTGCACACTTAAGCAACCATATTTTATTTTAATAATTTTTCTTCACTCTACCTAAAAGATTTCAGTTTGTTTTTCAATTCAAGTGGAAAAAGTTCAGAAATGATTTATCTTTGTCTAATTTTTTTTATAGCACAGAAACCTGACATGTTAACAGGGGTGTGTAGACTTTTTATATCCACTGTATTTTAAATTTCTGCAGTGAAATACTGCATTAGTGTTTTTTGGGGAAAGAAACCCATATTGTTGGTCCACAGAGCAGTTTTGCATACACCGCACAAACACCTACGTTTAAATTTCAGCAGTAAAATACTGCATTAGGCCTTATTCATACGTCAGTAATTTTCCAGAATCACGGTCTGTTTTTTTCTGGATCCGTGTTTCCGCAAAATTCTTCCGTTTTTGTTTTTAGTGTCTCCGTATACCTTCCATGTTTCCGTATTTCCGCAAAAATCTGGAAGAACAAGAAAAAAAAAAGATGTTTCCAGGGTAACTTTTCATTTCCTGTGGATCCGTAATTACGGATCCGCAAATACGGATCCATTCACTTCAATGGGGCTACGGACTGCAATTTACGGACAAAAGTAGGACATGCTCTACTTTATTTACGGTTCCGCATTGCGGAAATGAAAGGATTTGCGGATGCGGAGAGCATACGGAATGCTCTCCGCATCTTTTGCGGACCCATTAAAATGAATGAATCCGCATATCTTCCGCATTATTTCCGCATTTTTGCGGGAATAATCCGGGAAAAAAATACGGACGTGTGAATTAGGCCTTAGTGTCTTTTGGGGGAAATAAACCCGTATTGTTGTTACACGGAGCAGTTTGGCATACAACGCACAAAAACGTATTTTTAAATATTTCTGCATTTCTGTAGTTTGTTGGAATAAACACTGGTCTTGTGCTACATAGCAGATCTGAGGCCTACCCTTTATTTCAGTCATTTAAAGTAACCTTTTGAACTCCGGATTTACATAGGTGGTTGGAAACACACTGGTTTTGTGATAGATAGCACATTAGTGGTGTACGCTGCATTTCTGACAGTCAAATTAAACAGTTAACTTCTGCTTTTACATTGTTGGTTTGAAAAATAAAATTTTTGGTGACAGTGAAGTAATTGTATTGAATTGCTCCGTTACACTGTTGTGTGACCTAAAGAAATTTATTCTGTTTATGACAAGGCATTGCCTTACTGTATAGTGAACTTAATTGTTGACTATTGGCAGTTAAATGCAGCAGTCTCTTATGCTTCTTTATGACTCTGCTGGCAGGGTTTCCCAGGGCCATAACCATAGTCATGCCACAGAAGTGGAAGAGATTGAGTGCACTGATGCCCAACCACTTAGGTTTGAGGATGAGGACAGGGGAAGACCACCGCAGCACGTCTCTGATGATGACGAAACACAGGTGCAAACTGCTGCGGCTTTCTGCGGTGTGCAGACCGACAAAGAGGGCAGGGGTGAAGATGATGTTGAGAACATCGAGGTCCTATACCCCAAAATATACCACTTAGGCCTCATGCACACGACCGTTGTTTGATTCCGTGTCCGTTGCTCCGTTTTTCGTCATTTTCTGCGGACCCATTGGTTTTCAATGGGTCCGTGGAAAACTCTGCAAATGCACCGTTTGTCCTCCGCGTCCGTGGTCCGTGATTCCAGTCCGTCAAAAAAATATAACCTGTCCTATTCTTGTCCGTGAAAAACGGTTCACGGACCCATTCAAGTCAATGGGTCTGTGAAAAAATGCGGATGGCCATCCGTGTGTCATCCGCGTTCTGTGTCCGTTTTTTTTGCGGATCCCTTGGCAGACACTTGACAAAAATTGTCAGCCTGTCTTTTGGTAAAATCTTTTGGGTCATGTCCGCTAAAAAAAACGGAAGACACACGGAAGCTACAACGGAAGGCAAAAACGGACACGGATCACTGAACAACGGAACCCCTTTTTGCGGACAGCACAAAAAAACGGTCGTGTGCATGAGGCCTTAGATCCATGTTTTTCATGGGTGGTGAAAAAATCATATTTTTTTAGGCCAGGAATTACCTTTGTGGCCTGTGCTGCATATGTGTCGGGAACAATAATATAGTTAATCCGTCTGGGAGTTCAGGGGTTGACATATTCCAATTATTTGCTGTCAAGTAACCCTTCACTGCATAGGTGACAGGGACCAAAAATGCAGAAAATCCTCTTTTAAATTGTTGGGTGAAATATTACCATTTTTGCCATGTACAAACCCCTGCACTGGATAACTTTCAGGGAACGTACAATTGGCGGTTACATTGTTGCATGACATAAAGCCTTTTTTGGCTGTGAAGCCAAAGGTAGTCGCCAACAACAGGTTTTTTATTTTTTATTTTTTTAAATACATTGGGGTAGACCCCAAAACCTTGGAAAATATAAAAAATAAAACAAAGTGTAAGTGCACGGTAGTATAACAATGGTTTGGTGAGACAGGTATACATGTCTATTCTGCATAAGGTACAAACAAGTCCTGTGGGATCCATGCCTGGTTCTTTTTATTAAACGAAAGCTTGCCCACATTGTCTGCGGACAGGCGGCTGCGCTTGTCTGTGATAATGCCCACAGCCATGCTAAACACACATTCAGACAAAACAGTGGCTGCAGGGTAGGCCAGCACCTCCAAGGCATAAAGGGCAACCTCAGGCCATGTGCCCAATTTGAAGGCCTAGAAGTTGAATGGGGCAGATCCAGTGGCGTAGCTAGAAATGATTGGACACCCCAGCAAATTTTTGAATGGGCCCCTCTCCCCCAGTAGTTTTTGCGCAACCCCTTCCTTTCATGCCGCCATTCCTGTGGCTACTAAAGATCACTCTCTCAGACCAGGCCCGGCAGCTGTTCCATCCATTTTCTACACTGTCTATACTGCCACTGTATATAATTTCATTGTATAATACTGTTGAGGGGGCCCTGACAAAGTCTTTTAGTCCTCCTCCTGGATGGGCCTCTTCTAGGTCAGGGCCCCAAAGCAGTAGTTTCCCCTGCTTTTCCTGTTGCTACGCCCCTGGACAGACCCATCAGTCAGTACATGTACTCTTCCACCATGTTGCTGAAATGCTGCCTCCTGCTAAGACGTTCCATATCTGCTGGTGTTGCTGGTTGTTGTGGCATGGTGACAAAGCTTTCCCACATTTTGCCCATGCTAACCCTGCTTTCTGAGGTGTTACTGGTGACCCAGCTGCGTTGGTGACTTCTTCCTCCACCTCCTCTACCTTCACCTTGTGCTTCCACTGAGTCCCCAGTGTCAGGTGTGAATGCCATCAGCAGCACGTCTACTAGCGGGCGCATCTTCCTATCACACTCCAGTGAGGGAATTAAGGATGGCTCGTTGTCCTTGTAACAAGGTGGCCACCCAGTAATCAGCACAAGTTAGAACTATATATATATAGTGAGTACAGATTGCGTATATAAGTGAGCCCATGAATGTGGTGAGTGTGTAGGAGTGTGCCCATATATGTTGTGAGCACATGTATAAGTGTGTCTATGTGTGTGTATGAGTGTGTCCATGCATGTGATCTGTGTGTATGAGTGTGTCCATGCATGTGGTTAGTGTGTATATGAGTGCATCCATGTATGTTGTAACTGTGTGTATGAGTGCATCCATGTATGTGGTGAGTGCGTGTATGAGTGCATCTATGTATATGTGGTGAGTGCATGTATGAGTGCGTCTATGTATGTGGTGAGTGCGTGTGTGAGTACGTCTATGTATGTGGAGAGTGCGTGCATGAGTGCGTTCATGTATGTAGTGAGTGCGTGTATGAATGCGTCCATGAATGAGTGTGTCCATGTAAGTTGTGAGTGCATGTATAAGTGAATCCATGCATGTGTTGAGTGTGTGTATTAGTGAGTCCATGCATGTGGTGAGTGCGTACATGAGTGCGTCCATGTATGTGGTGAGTGTGTGTATGATTTGTGACCATGTATGAGATGACTGTGTAAATGAGTGTGTCCATGTATGTGGTGAGTGCGTATATGAGTGCCTCCATGTATGTGGTCAATGTGTGTTTGAATGTGTCCATGTATGTGGTGACTGTATGAGTGCTTCTATGTATGTGGTGAGTGCGTGTATGAGTGTGTCCATGTATGTGGTGAGTGGTTGCATGAGTGTGTCCATGTATGTGGTCAATGCGAATATGAGTGCGTCTGTGTATGTGGTGAATGCGTGTATGAGTGTGTCCATGTATGTGATCAATGCGTATATGAGTGCGTCTATGTATGAGGTAAATGTGTGTATGAGTGTGTCCATTAAGCTGGAGGGGGGGACAGTCAGTTCTATGCACATGAGAAAGACCATTATTTTGACAGATGAAACCAAGATCAAATGGGCTGTTCCCACTCTGTTCTCATCATTCTGTGACAAGTTAAATGGATCGTCTGAGTTTAAAAATGATATAGAAGGTGTTAAAACAATAAAAGAAATTCTATTCACTGTTCTAAACTCCATGCACTCTATCGCTGCTGCTCTGATCCTCCCAGCAGCACTTTGTTTACATTACTGCAGCGATCATGGGGCCACTGATTGGCTGCATTGGTCACATGCAGCATGCAGAATGTCACTGCTGCAGCCAAGAACATGATGTCATAGCTGTAGCAGCTGAGGAATCAGAGGGGCACTGCAAGACAAGAGGCGACTTTATGTGGTGAGTGTAACATTTTGTTAACATTTGAATACCTTCCCGTGCCTGATACCATGTTCTTAACTCGGACAACCTCTTTAAATGTTCCAGCATGACGGCAAGAAAGCAGTATTGGTAGATCAGGAACTGTACTGCTAAGTGTTGGTAGTGGAGTGACATATGCTGCTAAATATTTTAGCATTTGTTTATCTGTTTATGTTTTATAAATTTATTAAGACTGGAGTTTAATACCCAAGGTTTAATCAGAAGTGCACTGAAATAAGATGCTCCAGCTGTTGCAAAACTACAACTCCCAGAATGCAAAGACTGCTTACAGCTATCAGCCTACAGCAGGGTATGGTGGGAATTGTAGTTTTACAACAGCTGGAGAGCCGCAGTTTGCCCATCCCTGAGTTAGGGAAATCTTCTGGCAGTTTATGCATCAGAAAAGAAAATCTATGTGAGGCATGAGTGTAAATTATAGGAAATCTGCCCACTAAACTCTGCTTACATCAGAATTTGTACCTTTTCACATTATAAAACGAGCACATAATAAATTCCCACGAATGTGCTTTTTGGATGGAATTTCAATATATTGTATTTTCCGCTTTATAAGAGTCGCCTGATGATAGGATGCACACAGGTCTTAGAGGAGGAAAATAAGAATTTTTTTTTTTTTCATCAGACTTTATATCAGATCCTAAAATCAGACCCCCATATCAAATCCTCAGATCAGACCCCTATATCAGATCCTCAGATCAGACCCCTATTTCAGATCCTCAGATCAGACCCTTATATCAGATCCTCAGATCAGACCCCTATATCAGTTCCTCAGATCAGACCTCCATATCAGATCCTCAGATCAGACTCCCATATCAGATCCTCAGATCAGACCTCCATATCAGGACCTCACTCCCAGCTGCCATATCAGGGTATCAGATCAGACCCCCATATCAGGAACTCAGATCAGACCCCCATATTAGAACATCAGATCAGACCCCCATCAGACCTCCATGTCAGACCCCCATCAAACCTAAGATCAGACCCCATCATACATCAGATCAGATCCCCATCATACCTCAGTTCAGATCCCCATCAGACCTCAGATCAGACCTTAATAGATAACTTCACTTACCTTTCCTGCTCTGCTGCTCCTTTCCAGCTCTGGCGGTCACCCCTGTGGTTTCACTCCCTTGTCTTTCCCGCACTGCACTGTCACCTGACTATTGCATGCCTACGTCCTGGGGGGAAAAGTGCATCTTACAAAAGCAAAAAAACACTGTACACATTTTCACACGGCTGTTATCTGCCGGGTTCATTAAATGGATAATTAAGAATATTATTCTACTCACTTCCAAGTTTTCAAAAATTTTCCACACGGGGTAGTTGTAAGATGCATATTGTCAGGGCTCCAGAGCGCCAGACTAAAAAAAATAACCAGGAGCCATTGGCTACTAACCGAAATAATTTAGGAGCCAAATCAAATTTTTTAGTCGCCAAATTTAAAATGCATATAATAAAAAAAAAGGACTTGGAGGAGAAGATGAGATGCAGGTCACAGTAATGAGCCAGCTCTACACATAGGAGAATACAGCAGCACATACCTCTTATATCCCACATCTACTGGGGGACAAGGTGACTAAAAATGGCGAGTTGCGCGGTTTTTATTTTTTTTCTGTTACGGCGTTCACCGCAGCGGAAATATTTTAATAGTTGACACTTTTTCGGGCATGGTGATATGTAATTTGTTTATTTTTTTTTTGTTTGTA
The DNA here is from genome assembly GCA_033119425.1 of Bufotes viridis. NCBI lineage: Eukaryota > Metazoa > Chordata > Amphibia > Anura > Bufonidae > Bufotes > Bufotes viridis. The sequence continues at coordinate 466,183,034 of CM065592.1, read as the reverse complement.
AATTTTTTATGTAAAATTGGGAAAGGGGGTAATTTAAACTTTTAGTATTTTAGTGTTTTTTTTTACTTTTTATTTAATAACTATTAGCCCCCTTAGGGGTTAGAACCTGGGATCTTTTCATCCCTTGTCCTATTCACCCTAATAGATCTCTATCAGGGTGAATAGGACCTGACACTCGCCTGGCTGCCCTGTGCATAGTGCCACATCTGAGGGGTTAATTGCCGCGGATCGCATGATCTGTTACTAGTGAGGCCGGGTCAGTGATATCACTGCCGACACTTGTATTATTATGTTTTACATCCATTGGTGGCGCAGTGGCCACAGCTCCTCCTCCTCTTCCCTGCTATCTCCCCATTGGTGGCGCAGTGGCCACAGCTCCTCCTCCTCCCTGCTATCTCCCCATTGGTGGCGCAGTGGCCACAGCTCCTCCTCCTCCCTGCTATCTCCCCATTGGTGGCAGCGGCTGCCGCGTCACAGTGGGGCGGGAAGGACTCCCTCCTTCTCCACTGTGCTAGAAGAGAACAGGAGCGCTGAGAGCGGCCTGTTCCATGTTCTTTAACCGATACTGGGCAGCGCAGCGGTCCAGTTGCAAATGGCGACAAGACTAAGAAGTCTTGTCGCCATCTGCAAATTTTAAGGCGTATTGGCGACCGTTTTGGTCGCCATCTGGAGCCCTGATATTGTCCTAATACCATCTGCAATAGGTCTTAATAATTTTCTTTTCTTTGGTCTGGGGTCTTGTCTGGTCTGAATTTATGGTTCTGGTCTGGTGTGTGATTTAATTTACAGGTCTGGGGTCTGATTGCACGTGTCTTGCTATGGAAGATGGCAATGGCTGCAAATGTGAAGAGCCCTTAGTGTTTCGGCAGTAAATTCTGCAGTCATCAAGAGAAGATGTTATAGCAATCTGGGCTGGATGGAGAAGAAAAAGAAAGAGAATGTCTGCAATCAAAAGACGTTACCGATGAGTCACTGGATTTATATAGAACCTGTCAACTCGCAGGTAAAGGTGTACTGTCACTCATGGGCGTAGGAAGCTGGAGAGATGGGGGGGGGGCGGATCCCCCCCAGGAAACAATGTGGGGGGGACAGGTCTGGTGAAATCCCCCCCAGCGGCAGCGGGGCAAAGTGTGCGGCGGTGGGGCACTGAGATGAGCGCATGTGGAAGCGCTCGGCTTATCTTGATCTGTTTGTGGTAACTAACAGAAGGCTGTGCAGAGGAGCAGGGGAGAGGTGTGTCCCTTTCCTGTTCCTTTGATCCTTTGATAGGCTGCCGGCACTGTCTAGGGGGGCACTGTTATTACTGGCACATGATGGGGGGGCCCTGTTATTACTGGCACATGATTGGGGGGGCTGTTATTACTGGCACATGATTGGGGGGGGGGCCTGTTATTACTGGCACATGATTGGGGGGGGCCTTATTATTACTGGCACATGATTGGGAGGGGCCTGTTATTACTGGCACATGATTGGGGGGCCTGTTATTACTGGCACATGATTGGGGTGGCTGTTATTACTGGCACATGATTGGGGCATTACTGGCTGATGAGAGGCGCTGGGGGGGCTAATGAGAGGCACTGGGGGCTGATGAGAGGCACTGGGGGCTGCTGGAGAAGCACTGGGGGCTGCTATGAGGCATGGGGCTTTTATCTGAGGTCTGATTGGGGGTCATTCATATTGGGGTCTGAGCTGAGGTGTGATCTGAGGTCTTATTAAGATTGGAGATCTTATTTGGGCTGTTAGCTGAGGTCTGATTAACATTGGGGGTATGATTGGTGGTCTGACCTGAGGTGTAATAAAAATATTTTTTCTTATTGTGCCCACTTCCAGCCCGGAGCCCAGCTGCCCAGAGAACTGATCCGGAGCAGCTTGGAGAAAAAGGCCTCAGAGTCTTCCACACTCCTTCTGCCCGGCTAAGCCAGCCAGCACCCCTGAGGCCAAGCCAGCCAGCACCCCTGAGGCTAAGCTAGCCAGCACCCCTGAGGCCAAGCCAGCCAGAACCCCTGAGTCTTCAGAACTGTAAGTAAATTATATATAAGAGATTTTTCACACACACACTTAAAATTTAACTATATAAACAACTCGCAGTTTACTGAATAAGAATATACCCGGCGAGCAAAAATGCTGTCCCCCCCAGATTTTTGGGGGTTCCTACACCCATGCTGTCACTTTATTTTGTTGTAAGCAGTCACAACAACTCTATTAGCATGTAAGTAAATGAACTGTGAGCTGCAAGTGTCTGGTATCCATCATAGGAGAGTTCTGGATATCTCAACTTACCACTACAATCCTGCTGACAGTATGTGTTTATTATATTTCTGTTTGCTGTAGCTAGTTTTACAATTAATTAGAACATTAGGAGATGTTTAATGTTACGTTTCTTCCCTCACCAGGAGGCAACTCCCACCAAAAACCTGGTTACTATGTATATCAGATGTGTTTTATGCCATGCCTTATGTTCCAATACATCTGAAGAAGGGACTAGATCCCCCGAAAGTGTTATGTCAATAGAGACTGTGTTTGGATTTAATAGCAGTTGTGCCGCTCCTGACGTGCCTATTACAGTAAATACTGGTATACATGACACAACAATAATTACTTAGAACTTAGCATCTTTACTTAGAACCAATAGTTACAACTTGTTGAAGGTTCCAGCATTTTGGGGTGAAATTTGGGAGCAACTTTTTACCTCCTCTAACTTTAGGAAACTCCACTACACCCTGCTTGCCAACAGGTTTGATGGGGATGGGGCATGGCCTAGAAGAAAAGGGGCGTCATCCTAATTTCCAACATTTTGGCAAGGATCATGACAAAATAAACCAATAAGTAAGTGAACCAATAAGTGGCATAACGTTGGAGAAAAGTGTCTAGCCGTGCATCAAATGTATCATCTAGCATGAGCTCCTGTGATGAATCTGGCTCACAGGATTAGTAAAGCTGTCCCCCATGTTTTAAACTATTGTTTCTATTGCTCCAGGGCATGTATCAGTAAGGCCTCATGCACAAGGCCGTTGCCCGGCCATGCTCGTATTGCGTCCTCAGCGGGTCCACAATAACTGTGGCCGCGTGCTCACTGCATCAAGGATGCGGACCCATTCGCTTGAATGGGTCCTCAATCTGAAAGGTGCGGTGTGGAATGGAGGTACGGAACACCACAGAAGCACTACGGAATTCAATTTTTTTGCGTTGCAGATGGATCATGGACCCATTCAAGTTGAATTGGTCTGGATCTATCTATGGAATCCACACAAATGTTGCCCGTGCATTGGGGACCGCACATTGCGGTCCCCAATGCACAGAACGGCCGACCAACGGCCGTGTGCATGAGGCCTAAGGATCGTACATCTCATATCCCATAAATAAAAGGTAGGTACGGTATATTACCGAGAGGTGGTCTGAATAAGACAGATAAGATCAGTTATGCTGATATTCAGTGCTTACAAAGAGTTAACAACCAGGGTGTTAAATGCTAGTGTGTTATCCCTCTGAGCTAAGATACTAGGAAACCTCGGAATCGCTGCCAGGGCTTCCCAATTGGTAAAGTTGATCTGCTCTGTAGATCTAGTGTAGAATTGAGGGAGGGTCTGACTGCTTCCAGCATGTAGCTACAGTATTAGCAGTCTGTCTGTGCTAGTCATAGCACTTGTATGTGTTTAGACCCCTTGAAGCCAGAAAAAATACCGAATAGACATAGTTTTGGGGCTACTGGAACCGTCATTTTGCAGAGGTTAGATAATAACTTGCAAATCTCTGTCCAGTATGTAGAGATTCTGGGGCATGTCCACCATATTTGCTCGTAAGAGACTATATCATTAATCCATCTCCAGCAAATAGGACTGACGTATGGAAACATCTGGTGGAGACGTTGAGGTGTGTAGTACCATCGGGTCAGTATCTTATAGCTGTTTTCTTGAAGTTTGACACACCTGGACACCGTGGTGCGACCTGATATCAAGGAACGCGTCTCTTGTCCTGTAAAAAGGATTCCTTACTCTTGTTCCCATGAGGAGATAAAAGGATATGTATTGGGACTTATAAGACATAGTAAAATGTTGTATAATTTAGAGATCTTCTTTTGGGGTTCCTTGCTTTGTAGAGCCAGAGTCTCTGAGGGGGCTGGGGAAAGAACTTGTTGTGTCTTATTATAATCCAGAACATGGCCCAGTTGAAAGGTAGAGAGACATGCCAATGATGGGTTTGCTCTTAAAGGGAACCTGTCACCAGGATATTCACTGATAAACCCGGCATGCTGCCTTGTAGGGCTCACTCTTCTGAAAATAATGATACCTTTCCCTTGGTGATCAGTTGCTTTATTGTGGAGAAATAGTACTTTTAATCCATATGCTAATGAGCTGATTTGAGTCCAGTAGTTGATATGAGTCCAGTGTTTTTCTATTCAGAGCTGTAGCCACTCCCTATTCACTTTAGATGTAAAAGGGCGTGGTTTATTACATAGTGTTGGCCAGGAATGATATAAAATAGATTCATTAGACTAGATGCTACAGAATTGATATTAAATGGGGAATGCAAGTAGTTTCTAAAACAGACTTGTCAGGAGAGGGGGCAGGTTCTCTTTAATCTTGGGGCCTGCAGGTGTCATTTTGACAATTTAAATTGACCATTTGAGACATTGATAGTCTGTTCAGTGCAGGTCCCACTCTAGGACCCACTGCTATCTAGAGAACGGGGGCCCCGAAGTATAGGAGACCATACAACAAACGCGATGTGCGCCATCTATTCATTACTATGGGATTTCCAAAAGTAGTTCAGCAAGTGCGCTCAGCTCTATAGGACTGCCGGAGGTAGCTAAGCCAGCCATCAGGTATCTTCAGAACTCCCATGTGGTGAATGGAGGGTGGCTGTGCATGTGTGGCTGCTCTCTGTTCACTCCAGAGGATCCCGTTTTGGAGAAAGGAACAGTTCCTAGTGATATGCCATCAATGTCCAAGATAGGATGCCCCTTTAAGTAATAAGATTTAAAATGTGATAACATCAATCAGTAGTGCTAGAAAGTGTCTGTAGCCCCAGCCTAACTGACAGCTGCTGTTACTATTCCTCTTGTCCCTACGGTCAGACTATGTAGGGACAAGAGGAATGCTAACACTCAGTTATCAATTTGTACATACATTTCCAGGAGGAATAACAGAAGAGCAGCCCAATGCAGAGACATATCATAACGGCAGAATTGATATTAAATAGGGAATTCAAGTAGTTTCTAAAACAGACTTGTCAGGAGAGGGGACAGGTTCTCTTTAATCTTGGGGCCTGCAGGTGTCATTTGACAATTTAAATTAAAGGGGTTGGCCCATTTGAGACATAGATAGTCTGTTCAGTGAGGGTCCCACCTAGGACCCACTGCTATCTAGAGAACGGGGGCCCAAGTATAGGAGACCATACAACAAACGCGATGTGCGCCATCTATTCATTACTATGGGATTTCCAAAAGTAGTTCAGCAAGTGCGCTCAGCTCTATAGGACTGCCGGAGGTAGCTAAGCCAGCCATCAGGTATCTTCAGAACTCCCATGCAGTGAATGGAGGGTGGCTGTGCATGTGTGGCTGCTCTCTGTTCACTTCAGGGGATCCCGTTTTGGAGAAAGGAGCAGGTCC
>CM065592.1:464911633-464942929 GCA_033119425.1 Bufotes viridis | reverse complement strand
GACAGAAAAACGCTCTGTGCAGCCTAAAAACCAGTGAGCAAGTAACTAGCAGAAGTTCAATCATTCACAGCTGTAGATCGATCAGTTCATTAGGTGCTGTTGCTGACTTTTCCCTGCCTAATCTCGCCCTCACAGAAGCTGCGTCTTCTCCCTACACTAATCAGAGCAGTGTGACGTGCGGGCGCTACGTGACTCCAGCTTAAATAGAGGCTGGGTCACATGCTGCACTAGTAATCACAGCCATGCCATTAGTAGGCATGGCTGTGATGAGCTCTTAGGGCAAGAAGTAAAACGCTAGCTGATTGGCTGCTGTGCAGCCCTTCAGAAAGCGGGAAGTAATCGCCGAACAACGAACCCGAACCTGAACTTTTTGAAAGTGTTCGGGTTTGGGTCCGTGTCCCGAACACCCCAAAATTCGGTGCGAACCTGAACTATGCTTGAACTGTTCGCTCAACACTAGTTATGATTTGCAAAATGAAATTTGTCTCTCTATCTGCATCTGTATTTTAGTTAGCACAGTTATTTACAAAAAAAATACAAAAAAAAAAAACACATTGCTTCTCCGCCATTAGAGTCTTGCACGCATGGCTTCTACACCATTAGAGTCTCGCACGCATGGTTTCTCCGCCATTAGAGTCTCGCACGCATGGCTTCTACGCCATTAGAGTCTCGCACGCATGGCTTCTCCACCATTAGAGTTTTGCACGCATGGCTTCTCCGCCATTAGAGTCTCGCACGCATGGCTTCTCCGCCATTAGAGTCTCTCACGCATGGCTGCTTGTGGAGGTTCGCACGCGTGGCTTTTTCCATTAGAGCCTCACTTGCTTATAGTTTTTCTCTGACATTTATTTTCTAGGTTGTTGGGTCTTCATTGTTTTTCTTTAAAAGCAGTCATCCCAAGCCTGCCTTTTCGGACATCACCTTCTCCCAGGTTCGCACTTTCTCCCACTTACCCTCTCTAGATTCTTGCTTCCACTTGCTCCCCGTGGTTACTTTATCTCTTGCCAGTCCTTGCCATATAGACCCATTCTCCCAGGAAGCTGACCCTGTGATCTCATTTTTCATATTTCTCAAGTTCCGCCTCTCCAGGGGTTGTTCTAGTTGCGGCCGTTCTCCAGGCAGATGCAGCCGCTTCCCCAGGGCCCCCCCTGCGCCATGGCAACTTCTCCGAGAGACGCGGCCAATCCCACTCCCGCTCCAGTCCCAGTCTCTCCTGCTCCAGACCCGGCACTCTCTCTCCAGAACCCGCTGTTCCAGATTCCCCGCTCCAGCATTATAAGTTCTCGGGCTGGCGCCGCTCCCCTGGAGCCCCTTTCCGTTACGAAGGCCACAGGGGCAACCAGCTTCGGCGATCCTCCAGTTACCGCTCCAGTCCAGCTAGTGACCATCATCCTCTGGCTAGCAGAAATGACAGGTATCTTAGTTCGCAGTCCGTCTCAAGTTGGAGCAGGCGGTAGAGCTCAATAGCATTGTTTTGCCAGTGGCAGCAGTCTGGCAGTCCATGTGTGTATAGTCACCTTTAAAAAAATAAATAAATAAATGAATAAATATATAATTGACTCACGCTCTGCTACACTGTACCGAGCGGGGGATCCAGCTTCAAACCACTATTCAAACGCTCTGCTGTCCCCTAGTGCTGAGAACTGGGGCGTGGAAGTTTTTCATGCTGTCAGCTGCAGCACTTCCAGCAAGCCCCAGATGTCATTAATAATATGTTTAAAAAAAAAAATTAAAAATTAAGCCCACCCTCACGCTCAAAGGAGATGTTTGGGCTGCAGATGTTTCAGTAAGTATGGCTTCTCATGCATCAATCACCACCACGCCCTTCTCCCGTCTACTCTCTTGTACATTTTTTTTTTTTCAGGTTTAAGATTGTTAATTTCCATGTCTATCGCCTGTTCCATTTCAGGCTTACATTTATTAACGTACATGTCTGTCGCCTGTTACATTTCAGGCTTACGTTTACTAACTATTAATGTCTGTTGCCAGTCACGTTTCAGGCTTACGTTCATCAATTTCCATGAATGTTTCGTGTGTCGCGTGTGTCTGTTTCTTGTTACGTTTCAGGCTTACGTTTACTAACTACTAGTGTCTGTCGTCTGTTACGTTTCAAGCTTACGCTTACTAACTACTAGTGTCTGTCGCCTGTTACATTTCAGGATTACGTTTACTAACTACTAGTGTCTGTCGCCTGTTACGTTTCAGGCTTACGTTTACTAACTACTAGTGTCTGACGCCTGTTACGTTTCAGGCTTACGTTTACTAACTACTTGTGTCTGTCGCCTTTTACTTTTCAGGCTTACGTTTACTAACTACTAGTGTTTGTCGCCTGTTACATTTCAGGATTGCGTTTACTAACTACTTGTGTCTGCCGCCTGTAATGTTTCAGGCTTATGTTTACTAACTACTAGTGTCTGTCGCCTGTTACGTTTCAGGCTTACGTTTACTAACTACTTGTGTCTGTCGCCTTTTACTTTTAAGGCTTACGTTTACTAACTATTAATGTCTGTTTCTTGTTACGTTTCAGGCTTACGTTTACTAACTACTAGTGTCTGTCGTCTGTTACGTTTCAGGCTTACGCTTACTAACTACTAGTGTTTGTCGCCTGTTACATTTCAGGATTACGTTTACTAACTACTAGTGTCTGTCGCCTGTTACATTTCAGGATTACGTTTACTAACTACTAGTGTTTGTCGCCTGTTACATTTCAGGATTACGCTTACTAACTACTAGTGTCTGTCGTCTGTTACGTTTCAGGCTTACGTTTACTAACTACTTGTGTCTGTCGCCTGTTACGTTTCAGGCTTACGTTTACTAACTCCTTGTGTCTGTCGCCTTTTACTTTTCAGGCTTACGTTTACTAACTATTAATGTCTGTTGCCTGTTACGTTTCAGGCTTACGATTACTAACTTCTAGTGTCTGTCGTCTGTTACGTTTCAGGATTACATTTACTAACTACTAGTGTTTGTCGCCTGTTAAATTTCAGGATTACGTTTACTAACTTCTAGTGTCTGTCGCCTGTTATGTTTCAGGCTTATGTTTATTAACTACTAGTGTCTGTCGCCTGTTACGTTTCAGGCTTACGTTTACTAACTACTAGTGTCTGTCACCTGTTACATTTCAGGCTTGCGTTTACAAACTACTACTGTCTGTCGCCTGTTACGTTTTAGGATTACGTTTACTAACTACTAATGTCTGTTGCTTGTTACGTTTCAGGCTTACGTTTACTAACTACTAATGTGTGTCGCCTGTTACGTTTCAGACTTACGTATACTAACTACTAGTGTTTGTCGCCTGTTACGTTTCAGGCTTACATTTATTAATTTACATGTCTGTCGTCTGTTACATTTCAGGCTTACGTTTACTAATTACTTGTGTCTGTCGCCTTTTACATTTCAGGCTTACGTTTACTAACTATTAATGTCTGTCGTCTGTTATGTTTCAGGCTTACGCTTACTAACTACTAGTGTCTGTCACCTGTTACGTTTCAGGATTACGTTTACTAACTACTAGTGTTTGTCGCCTGTTACATTTCAGGATTACGTTTACTAACTACTAGTGCCTGTCGCCTGTTGCATTTCAGGCTTACGTTTACTAACTACTAGTGTCTGTCGCCTGTTATGTTTCAGGATTACGTTTACTAACTACTAGTGTCTGTCACCTGTTGTGTTTCATGCTTACGTTTACTAACTACTAGTGACTGTAGCCTGTTACCTTTCAGGCTTACGCTTACTAACTACTAGTGTCTGTCGCCTGTTACCTTTCAGGCTTACGCTTACTAACTACTAGTGTCTGTCGCCTGTTACGTTTCAGGCTTACGTTTACTAACTACTAGTGTCTGACGCCTGTTATGTTTCAGGCTTACGTTTACTAACTACTAGTGTTTGTCGCCTGTTACATTTCAGGATTACGTTTACTAACTACTAGTGTCTGTCGCATGTTACGTTTCAGGCTTACGTTTACTAACTACTAGTGTCTGTCGCCTGTTACGTTTCAGGCTTACGTTTACTAACTATTAATGTCTGTTGCCTGTTACGTTTCAGGCTTACGTTTACTAACTACTAGTGTCTGTCGTCTGTTATGTTTCAGGATTACCTTTACTAACTACTAGTGTTTGTCGCCTGTTACATTTCAGGATTACGTTTACTAACTACTAGTGTCTGTCGCCTGTTACGTTTCAGGCTTACGTTTACTAACTTCTTGTGTCTGTCGCCTTTTACTTTGCAGGCTTACGTTTACTAACTATAAATGTCTGTTGCTTGTTACGTTTCAGGCTTACGTTTACTAACTACTAGTGTCTGTCGTCTGTTATGTTTCAGGATTACGTTTACTAACTACTAGTGTCTGTCGCCTTTTACTTTTCAGGCTTACGTTTACTAACTATTAATGTCTGTTGCCTGTTACGTTTCAGGCTTACGTTTACTAACTACTAGTGTCTGTCGCCTGTTACCTTTCAGGCTTACGCTTACTAACTACTAGTGTCTGTCGTCTGTTACGTTTCAGGATTACGTTTACTAACTACTAATATCTGTCGCTTGTTACGTTTCAGACTTACATTTACTAACTACTTATGTCTGTCGCCTGTTACGTTTCCGGATTACGTTTACTAACTACTAGTGTTTGTCGCCTGTTACATTTCAGGATTACATTTACTAACTACTAGTGTCTGTCGTCTGTTACGTTTCAGGCTTACGTTTACTAACTACTTGTGTCTGTCGCCTTTTACGTTTCAGGCTTACGTTTACTAAGTATTAATGTCTGTTGCCTGTTACGTTTCAGGCTTACGCTTACTAACTACTAGTGTCTGTCGCCTGTTATGTTTCAGGTTTATGTTTACTAACTACTAGTGTCTGTCGCTTGTTACGTTTCAGGCTTACGTTTAGTAACTACTTTTGTCTATCGCCTTTTATGTTTCAGGCTTACGTTTACTAACTGCTAGTGTGTGTCGCCTTTTACGTTTCAGGATTACATTTACTAACTACTAGAGTCTGTCGCCTTTTACGTTTCAGTCTTACGTTTACTAACTACTAGTGTCTGTCGCCTGTTACGTTTCAGGCTTACGTTTACTAACTACAAATGTGTGTCGCCTGTTACGTTTCAGGCTTACGTTTACTAACTACTAATGTCTGTTGCTTGTTACGCTTTCAGGCTTACGCTTACTAACTACTAGTGTCTGTCGCTCTGTTACGCTTTTAGGATTACGCTTACTAACTACTATTGTCTGTCGCCTGTTACGTTTAGGATTACGCTTACTAACTACTAATGTCTGTTGCTTGTTACGCTTTCAGGCTTACGCTTACTAACTACTAATGTGTGTCGCCTGTTACGCTTCCAGACTTACGTATTCTAACTACTAGTGTCTGTCGCCTGTTACGCTTTCAGGATTACGTTTACTAACTACTAATGTCTGTCGCCTGTTACGTTTCAGGCTTACGTTTACTAACTACTAATGTATTTCGCCTGTTACGTTTCAGGATTACGTTTACTAACTACTAGTGTCTGTCGCCTGTTACGTTTCAGGCTTACGCTTACTTCAACTACTAGTGTCTGTCTCCTGTTACATTTCAGGCTTTCGCTTACTAACTACTAGTGTCTGTCGCCTGTTACGCTTCAGGATTACGCTTACTTACTACTGATGTCTGTCGCCTGTTACGTTTCAGGCTTACGCTTTACTAACTACTAGTGTGTGTCGCCTGTTACGTTTCAGGCTTACGTTTACTAACTACTAGTGTCTTGCGCCTGTTACTTTTCAGGCTTACGTTTACTAACTACTAGTGTGCTGTCGCCTGTTACGCTTCAGATTACGTTTACTAACTACTAAAGTCCGTCGCTTGTTACGCTTTCATCAGGCTTACGCTTACTAACCACGACGTGTCGCCGTCACGCTTCAGGCCACGTTTACTAAGTACTAATGTTCGCCGCTTCTGTTATGTTTCAGGCTTACATGGTAAATCGCTAATGTTTGTCACTTCCCTGCTTCAAGTGTTCAGAACTCAATGTCCCAGTCGTCTCTTCCATTCAGGGTTAAAAAAGTTTTAATTTCTCATGCTTTTAGGTCATGCGGGTGGCAGAACAAGTAGGCCTTCCTCTCCAGCATTTCAGTTTCTGATTACGGTCTTCAGCCAAGTCTCTTGTAAAAATCTGGTCTGTTAATACGGTTACAAACACTAGAAAACCGCCTGGAGCTGCTTATAGCAAATTTGCTCTCATTCACCCACGGAAAGACATCAACAGGACCTACTATATTATGGCATCTTTAGCTCATTGCCATCTCCTTAGTCTTTCTTACGACACTAATTAAATTGTATTTGTCGGGTCCGCATTTCTTCACGGTAGAAGATCCAATTAGTAGGTTAGTGTCTGGACGATATCAGCGATAAAAGTAACCTCAGGGGCGCCGTGAAGAACAGTGAAGGGACTGTCTCCAGGGAGACAGCCAATATCAGGAACTATTCAGAATCTCTTCCTCCTGAGATAGTTATCCTTTTAGGCCCCATTCTAGCATAGTTTTAAAGGCGTGTATCTCGGTTTCTGGCCACGAGGCCAGGAATTTACTGTTCTTCTGATGGAACCTAGTGTAACCAAGGGTCCAGGTAGTATGGTGCAGAGACCGTTTTACACTGTATCTCTTGGTCCTTCAAAACATCACAGGTCAGTTCACCAGTGGAAGCGAAGCACTTCAGTCGTTTTATGATTGGTACACAGTTAAGGTTTTCAATAGATTATTGGGTTCTACTAACTACTAATATGTGTCGCCTGTTACGTTTCAGGCTTACGTTTACTAACTACTAGTGTCTTGCGCCTGTTACTTTTCAAGCTTATGTTTACTAACTACTAGTGTCTGTCGCCTGTTACGTTTCAGGATTACGTTTACTAACTACTAAAGTCTGTCGCTTGTTACGTTTCATCAGGCTTACGTTTACTAACTACTAATGTGTGTCGCCTGTTACGTTTCAGGCTTACGTTTACTAAGTACTAATGTCTGCCGCCTGTTATGTTTCAGGCTTACATGGTAAATCGCTAATGTTTGTCACTTCCCTGCTTCAAGTGTTCAGAACTCAATGTCCCAGTCGCCTCTTCCATTCAGGGTTAAAAAAAGTTTTTTAATTTCTCATGCTTTCTTTTAGGTCATGCAGGTGGCAGAACAAGTAGGGCCTTCCTCTCCAGCATTTCAGTTTCTGATTACGGTCTTCAGCCAAGTCTCTTGTGTAAAAATCTTGGTCTGTTAATACGGCTAAAAATTAGAAAACCGCCTGGAGCGTTTATAGCAAATTTGCTCTCATTCACCCACGGAAAGACATCAACAGGACCTACTATATTATGGCATCTTTAGCTTATTGCCAAATTGGCCTTAGGCTCTCTTACGACACAATTAAATTGTATTTGGCCGGGGTCCAGCATTTCTTCACGGTAGAAGATCCAATTAGTAGGTTGGTCTGGACGTCTCAAGCGATAAAAGTAACCCTCAGGGGCATACAGAAGAACAGTGAAGGGACTGTCTCAAGGAGACAGCCGATATCAGGGGAACTATTCAGGAATCTCTCTTCCTCCCTAGATAGTTATCCTTTTGGGCCCCATTCTAGCATAGTTTTAAAGGCGGCCATGTATCTCGGTTTCTTCGGTTTCCTGAGGCCAGGGGAATTTACTAGTTCTTCTGATGGAACCTAAAGTGTAACCAAGGGTCAGGTAGTATGGTGCAAAGACCGTTTTACACTGTATCTCTGGTCCTTCAAAACATCACAGGTCAGTTCACCAGTGGAAGCGAAGCACTTCCAGTCGTTTTATGATTGGTACACAGTTAAGGTTTTTCAATAGATTATTGTGGGTTCTGGGTGACTCCGCCCTGGATAGCCCACTACTTCTGTTCAAAGCCAGAGCCATCACCTCATCTCAACTCCCCACATCAGTTTCCTAGCGGCTACACCAGGCATCGACCCCCAATTCCATTTCAGATCACTTGTTCCACTTTGAGGTTGCATCAGCAACGTCAAAGCATCATGTCATCAGCAAGATAGGACAGCGGCCTTTTCTTGTTTGGACTGATGCATTCCAAACCCCCAGAATTATGTTGCTCTTTGTAGTTTGGCTTTGTGATTTGGTTGTACTGCCAATTTAGTTCTTTCCTACACTACATGGCTCGGTTTTTGCCCCCTTATAGGGCTACCCACGGCAATGGCAAAGGGCACAACTCAGCCATTCAGTCAGGTCAACTAAGACACGTCCAGTTAGGTTAGTTTAGTCTTGGTGTTATCTCCCTAGGGTTTCCAGGCATTATGTGGCCGTAGCCATCACCAGAAGTAGTTAAGGCTGATGAGTCAACCTGTATTTGTGGGAGGGGCGGAGGCTGTCATAAACAAGGCGGGGCCTCACCCACAGTCATGCGTTCTCAGGTGCCCCACCCTCCCTCCCCTTTTCATTTTTATTTCCATGGGGTATGCCCCCTTACAGGCCTACCCACGGCAATGGCAAAGGGCACAACTCAGCCATACAGTCAGGTCAACTAAGACACGTCCAGTTAGGTTAGGTTAGTCTTTTTGTTATCGCCCTAGGGTTTCCAGGCATTATGTGGCAGTAGCCATGATCACAAATATATATATATATATATATATATATATATATCTTTTATAAGTACAGGCATTTACGTGGTGTAGAAAAATAAAATATACGTACATCCCATCACCCGTTCTGCGGTAAATTGTGATTGCTATATTTCTTTTTTGGGGTGTAGAAATAGGAAAAAAATGAGAAAATATATGTCCTAAATGGCATTCAGCGGTGAAGTTACATTGTATTAGAGCCATATATGTGGTGTAGAAAAAGAAATTATATGTACATTCCGTTACCTGTTCTGCAGTGAATTCTGATTGCTATATATTTTTCTTTGTGGTGTAGAAATAGGAAAAAAAGGAGAAAATTATTAGGAAAGATAAATACGTTCCATTAGCTGTTCTGCTGTGAATTGTGATTGTTATATTTCTTTTTTGGGGGTGTTGAAATAGGAAAAAGAATAAGTCTTAATTGCCGTTGTGCGGTGAATTTTTTTTTTGGGGGGGGTTTATTAATCAGAAAAAAATATATATATGTCTTTATTGCCGTTCAGCGGTGAAGTAACATTGTACTACAGGCTTTTTTGGTGGGTATTATTTTAATTTTAATTAAATTATTTTACCATACAGTATGTCAGACAGACAGATGACAGGCCCTTGAAAGGGAACGGGCAGTGGCCAAAATGTTTCTGTCGCAGGCAGCAGAAGAAGAAGGGGGGGGGTGAGTGCTTGAATGGTTGACTCAGTCTTCGAGTTCGTTGCAAGTGACATCAGACACCCCCAGCCAAGAGTGGGTGGGTTCCTCTGACACGACGCTTAGTTGGCATGGTCCGGGAGCAGGCCCTGTGCCCTCACCTGTCTTGAACCTTCCTCTGTCATTTTCAGTTCCCTCAGCGCGAGAAGTATTATATGCCATGGCTCGGCTCCACTTTTCAGTGAGGACGAGCTACTAGAGGACAGTCAGCAGTTACTGCCCAGCCAAGATCTGGAGGAGACATCCGCCGCTTCCTCCGGTAGGCGGGCAAGTAATGATGAGGAGAGTCGCGTGGGAGCTGGTGTTGCGAGCAGTAAGGCTCCTGGCCCTGAGACCTTTGAGGGGGACATCAGTAACTTGCAGACACTAGCGGATGTTGATGATGATGTAGCCGATCGCACTTGGGAGCCGGGTGAAGAAGGGGCTTCATCATCATTATCATCATCATCATCAGAAGAAGAGGGTGGCAGCTTGGGCGTGAGGCAGTGGCTGAGCCAGCATGGTGGCAGTGTGGCTGTGAGTCAGAAGGGTGGCAGCAGTGGGAGGTCAAATGTGCCCGGGGTAGACCAACTGCTTCATAGGAGCCTACCGGACCGGAAAGTAGCGGTGATGGGGTTCTCGGAGGCAGCGTTAGCAGGCAGACAGCAGGGAGTGTTTGTGGGAAAATGGCATACTCGGCGGTGTGGCAATTTGTTAGGTCAATATAACTTGAATTAATCGCATTGCAATTTCAACTTAGACCTGGTTTACTATGGTTGGCTTGGTAGAATTAGCAAATATGACGAATGCATTCGTCATATTCGTCAAAACGAAGATAATAAAGTATTCTCCATCTTTGTTTTAGCTACCTATTCGTCAACTCCACTAATTCTAGCAATGAAATAGGAAACTTGACTGTAGAGACAGCTGTGTTTATATATATTTTTTTAAATAAATAGAATAATTATAATAATTATCAAGTATAATAATTATTCTATGTTTTTAAGAAAAAGCAAAGTAATATAATCGCACAGCGAATTAAACACAGCTGTCTCTATAGTCAACCTTCCAATTTGATTGCTAGAATTATCGAAGTTGACGAATATGGAGCAAAAACGAAGATGGAGAATACTGCGTTATCTTCGTTTTGAGGAATATGACGAATACATTCGTCATATTCACTAATTCTACCAAGCAAACCATAGTAAACCAGGTCTAAGTTGAAATCGCAATGCGATGAATTAAGTTATATTAATCGCATTGCGATTTCAACGTAATTCTCACATCCGACAGTACGTTTCTAGTATGGAGGCGTTCCCATGGTGATGGGGACGCTCCATGAGCAAGGAAGTCGGCAGAAGCGGCAACGGGCACTGACTGGAGCAGCCAGGAAGCCAGAAATCCTAAGGACAGGTAAGAACTACTTTTGGGAAGTGGGAAAGAAAATAATATAACAATAAAAAACAAAAACTAAAAATTAATATTCGAAATAGCGAATTTATAGCACTATATTCGAAATATTCGCAAATTAGCGAAGTGCCAATATTCGCTAAAAAATTCGATATTCGAATATTCGCAGTAAACACTAGTGTGGATCTGTAACTACAGTGAAGGACAATATATGTCCTTTATGGCTCACTGTGTAAATGTGGTTCCTGCCCAGCCACTCCAGCAACTTGGCCAGGTCACGCCGATTCCGCCTCCACATTCTCACGATGTTGCTACTGCGAAAATGTCCACTTCTGCCTCCTCATCCTCCACAGTGTCCTTAGCCTCCTTTGCAGGGACTGTGACAAAACCCCTGTTTTAGGAATGCCCAGTGTATTTCATCTGCTGTTCGTGTAGTTAGCCCTATTTTCGCCCTTTACATGTACACAACCACCCCCATCTGCCTGTGACGCAATTAGTAAACAGAATGGACATTGCCTGTGACGCGATTAATGAGCACAATGGGCCATTGTAACTTGAAGAAGCACCCAGCAGGGCTTGGTCGTCGACTGCATGGAACTATGCCTGGCCCCTTTAATCCAATCATCTCTGCCTGGCTGTGTATTGATTGGTCACTGTATGTTGTGCACCTGTCCTCTATCAGGTCCCCGGGAGTAGCCCTTGCTGGAGGACTTGCATAAAAGGCTAAGCTGTGGCTACCAATAAAGAGATCGTTTTACCCCTTCTTGAAGTCTTGGCTCTTGTTTGGGGGATTGGGAGCTAGAATCACCACACCTTTGGATTTACTTGGATTTCGGGAGACGCGGTACAGATTTACTCAGCGGGAGTGTGAGAAATCCATAACAGGGACAATTCATAGTGTCCCTCCAGCATACCACATGTGTAGGGCACGATGTTGTTACGCTGTTCTGCACCTAGTTTGACTAGGCAAATGGAGTCACACAGGGGAGGAACTGCTCCGCAGCCTTCATCAAGAAATCAAATCCTGGCTTTCTCCTTGAAAACTTAAAATCGGAACCATGTTGACCGACAACGGGAAGAACATGGTGTCGGCACTGTGTCAAGGAGGTCTGAGCCATGCGTCCTGCATGGCGCACGTGTTCAATCTGGTTGTAAACCAGGGGTTCTGTAAGTTTTGAGGTGGTACAATAGAATCCTGATATGACTATAGTATCAAACTGCTAAATTAATTACTATTAAATACACATTTAATTAAAGCAGATTTAATTACTGGGTCAGATTCTGCCATGTCATAGAAGTGTTGTAGGACAATAAGAATGGACAGTCTAGTTTTAACTGTAAGAGCAGCATATGCATGAATCATTCAAAAAGCTAATCATAGAAAATTAAGAGATTTGATTTATGTGGGCGTCATTGCTGTATGCCTTTGATATCTCATAAAGAAAAATAAATTCTTGAAGCCCTGTAAGAAAATGAGTGGGATCAGACTTTAACGGTAGGGCTCACCTTCAGAGAAGCAAAGAACGGGCTTATTGCAGAGCCACCTGCAGGGATAAAAGTGCTGCTGGCGGTATATTTAGCACACTATGTGCATGGTTAATCATGAAAGGAAATTCTGTATAGAAATCTACAAGAAAAAAATAACTGTACTCAGACTGACAACATGAAACGGGAACATGCAATTATATCCTGTATGTTTGTCTCTTTGTTTTACCTCTTTTATGTGTAACATTGCCAGAGCTTATAAAATAAGCTAGAGGGACTACTCATAGGAAAAGTTTATAAAACCTCTGATGAAGGCTAACCTGGTCATACAATCTCTATTAACAGTATGGAAATGCTAGACTATGTGGTAAGGCCAAAACTGCTGGTAGTCCTTACTAAGGACTCCTTAGTCCTACATGTCTAAAGCAGATTATTAATCTGTATTTTCCAAGCATCTTCTATTCATTGGTTACAATCTTCCCTTGAAACCACCCACTGGATTTGGAAATACTTTATTGCTCATATATTATTGTAGTGGTGTCAGCCAAAAATATCTTACGTCTATGGCCACTATGGGTTGTCCACTCTGGATCATCTCATTTTGTAGGAAGAGTCCCCTGAAAATAAGCTAATCATGATATTTCCTTCTGCAATGAGCTGTAATCTGTGTGAAACCTTGGCAGCACCACCACACAGAAGATGGGCATTGTACTTTCAATAAACTTTGCAGAGATCAATAGTTCAAGAGAAAATAAAAATGCCTCTTCACTTATTAGCCACTTCTCCTTCCCTGCTGTCCTCCTGAACTGACCAGTCACCCTCAACTCACAGCTAAAATTCATCTTAGAGTGGTGAGATGAACTCTCAGCTCACTGAGGGATTATTTTACAGCTGTAGCTTGTAGAAATCTATGGAGACAGAAGTAAGAAGGCGTGAGCAAGCGATGAACTGGCAGTGTAATGCTGCCACCGATTTCCATGCTTAAAAATCATTGTTTGCCGGCAGCAGATCATGCTGTCTAATCATGATCTGCTGCCAGCAAACAACTAGTCAGTATGAGGACGAGTGATGGCATAGTGATCACTCCTCCCGATACTCTGGAGGAGATCGCTGCATGTATTAGTAGTGGTCTCCTCTGCTGACAAGCAGGTGATTGCTGTGAAGTAACGCTTCCCTCCCAACAATCGTCTGCCTGATCTATAACTGTAATACTGCCCTGACCCCTGAGTCACAGATACACAGAGACACTGCTGAAGACTCTACTAAGTTTTCTTTCTCACCCCATTGCTAGATTTACAGCTACACTGCTTAGTACAGATTTGCAGTGCCCTCTTTTCTATGTGCAATGTATAGGACACACTACCTCAGGGAAAACTGACAATTAGAGATCTGTCAAACCTATAGAGAAGGAAACTGGTAAAAAAATGCCCAATACAAGTTATATAATGTATAGAGTTCTTTCTCATGTACACAGAGATAGGGCAGCTTATTCTGAAAATGTCACGTGAAATGACAGGTAAATATGCTTTAGACATTGCACAGTTTACATTAAAGTCAAGTTGATTGTTCATATAATGCAAGGACATGCTGAGTCCTCCAGACCTAGAAACACTCTATAATAACTGCCCATCAGTGATCTCTTTTACAGATGAGCGAATTTTTCAAAAATTCGATTCGCCGGATCCCCAAATTTTTTGCAAAGAATTTGGTTTGGTCTGAATTAATTCACGGCAAATCGTGTTAAAACGGCTATATTTCCTTGCTTCAGAGAGCCTTTATAGTGGTGTAGAACACTGTGACAGGCATCACTTTTAGAATCACTGCACACTTCACTTATTTGAGCAGTCACGGGGCCAAAACTGATCGAATAACTCAAGTGTAAACTCAGCCTTACAGGTCGATGTTAGCGTCAAGAAGAAGCGCACTCCTTTTACACCGTCGTCAGCTGATTCCACATGGATGTCTATGGAAATTTGTTTATTAAACGCTTATACAAGTAGAGCCCCCGACAGAGTTGAGAGGGTGTCAGCAGTAAGTTTGTGTTGACGGCACTGATTATTTTGTCCTTCCTCTGATCCATCAGAACAATAACCCCCAAAAAGCTGATCCTGTCTCCTGTCCGCCTTCACTCAGCATTTCGTCAGTAATCCATCAGTATTGCTAATGTCAATAAAAACAGGAGTGGATCCAAAACAGAGATGACATGTGAACGGAATATTTGCATGTCTTCTGTGTATTGTACCCACTCCGGCTTTTGGCTACCAAATCACAAGCCATTTTTGATGGGACTATACAGACCTTACAGCTGCTACACAGACATGTGCATCTCATTTTTCCTTGCTTCTGACAGATCAGAAGAAGGGTCAAATAAATAATAATGTCAGCCAAGCCAAAAGGCAAAATAGTGGCCCAGTCATGGAATGGGGAGGGTGGGAACAGCATGAGGAGGTCACAGAGTGGCACAATGACAGTGTGGAGGTGGCATCAGCAGCATCAGGAGGCAACAGAGTGGCACAATGACAGAGTGTGAAGGTGTCAGCAGCAGCATCTGGAGTAGGCTACAAAGTGGCACAATGACAGTGTGGAGGAGGCGGCAGCATCAGGAGACCACAGAGTGGCAAGGTGACATAGTGTGGAGGTGGCAGCAGCATGAGGAGAGTGGAGACCACAAAGTGGCAAGGTGACATAGTGTGAAGGTGGAAGCAGCATCTGGAGGCCACAGAGTGGCACAATGACACAGTGTGGAGGTGGCGGCAGCAGCACCATCAAGAGGAAGCCACAGAGTGGCAAAGTGACATAGTGTGAAGGTGACAGCAGCATGAGGAGACCACCGAGTTACCCGGTGACAGAGTGTGGAGGTGTCAGCAGCATGAGGAGACCATAAAGTGGCAAGGTGACATAGTGTGGAGGTGGCATGAGCATGACGAGTAGAGATCAGCAAATTTCTAAAAAAAAATCGATTTGGCCAGTTTGCCAAATTTTTTGAAAAGATTTGCTTTCATACGTATTTATTTGCTCTGAATTATGTTAAAAATGGCTATTTCCGGGCTTCAGAGCGCCTCTATAGGGGTAGAGAACACTGTGCCTTGCAGTAACACGCATAGGGAGTCTGCTGTGGTAGTAAAATAATACTGTGAGTCAGTATGACATGCAGATGCCCGGCGTTGCTCTTAGAATGCACTGCATACTTCACCTATTTGGGCAGTCACGGGGCCAAAACTGACAAAATAACTGAAGTATCAACTCAGCCTTACAGGTCGATGTTAGCGTCAAGAAGAAGCGCAGTTCTTTTACACCCTTATCAGTTGATTCCATATAGATGTCTACAGAACTTGTTCTATTAAATGCTTATACAAGTAGAGCCTCCCTGACAGAGTGGAGAGGGTGTCAGCAGTAAGTTTCTGTTGGTGTCACTGATTATTTTGTCCTTCTCTGATCTATGGAGCATACGCCTTCACTCGGTCAGCATTTGCTCAATAATCCATCAGTATTGCTAATGACCAAAAAAACAGGAGTGGACCAAAAACAGAGATGACACATGAATGAAATATTTGCATGTATTCTGTGTTTTGTACCCACTCCGGCTTTTGGCTACCAAATCACAAGACAATTCTGATTGGACCGTACAGGCCTTACAGCCAGTGGTGTAACTAGAAATGACTGGGCCCCACAGCAAATTTTTGAATGGGGCCCCCTCCCCAGTAACTTTTTCACTAAACCCTTCCTTTCATACCGCCCCTTTCCTATGGCTAGTAAAGATCGCTCTCTCAGACCAGGCCCGGCAGCTGTTCCACCCGTTTTCTACACTGTCTATATTGCCACTGTATTTCATTTCATTGTGTAATACTGTTGAGGGGCCCTGACAAAATCTTTTAGTACTTCTCCTCCTCCTCCTCTTGGATGGGCCCCTTCTGGGTCAGGGCCCCAAAGCAGCCGCTTCCCCTGCTTCCCCCTATAGTTACGCCCCTGCTTACAGCCTCTACACAGACAGGATCCCATGTGCGTCTGATTTTGCCTTTCTTCTAAAAGATCAGAAGAAAGGTCAAATAAATTATGATGTCAGCCAGGCTGAAAGCCAAAATAGTGGACCAGTCATGAAGTGAGGAGGGTGGAAACAGCTTGAGAGGACCACAGAGGGGACCTATGTATGACATAGTGGTGAGGTGGAAGCAGCATGAGGAGGCCACATAGTGGCACAATGACCAAGTCTGGAGGTGTCAGCAGCATGAGGAGACCACAGAGCAGCACAATCACAGAGTCTAGAGGTTGCAGCAGCATGAGTAGGCCACAGAGTGGCACAAAGACCAAGTCTGAAGGAGGCGGCAGCATGAGGAGACCACAGAGTGGACCAATAACAGAGTCTGGAGTTGGCGACAGCAGCAGCATCAGGAGGATACCACAGAGTGGCAAGGTGACATAGTGTGGAGATGGCAGCAGCAGCAACATCAGGATACCACAGAGTGGCAAGGTGACATAGTGTGGATATGGCAGCAGTAGCAGCAGCATCAGGATACCACAGAATGGCAAGGTGACATAGTGTGGAGCTGGCAGCAGCTGCATCAGGAGACCACAAAGTGACCCGGTGACACACTGGGGCGATGGGTGGCAATACCAGTACCTGCTAACGAAGGTGGGTGAAAGAAGGAGCACTTGGCATCAGATGTGTGGCATCAGGCAGGTGGCAGCATCAGAGTAATAGCTGAAGCAGGTAGCCAGAGGAAACCGGTCTCTTTTTTCAAGGTTTGGGTGAGGAGAAATGGATGATCTAATCAGATGCATCATGCCTTGGTGGATGGAAATCCTGGCTGATCCACACCTGATTCATCTTGACAAAGTTCAGTCTCTCCACATTTTGGGTGGACAGGCGAGTTCGAAACACCGGCTCTGATGCCACACTACTGGATGGGCAGGATAGTTTTTACCGGGCAAACTCTGCCAGTTGCGGCGACAAATCCAGTTTGCCCAGTATTCCAGCGGATATTCAATGTGGGGTGGCAGGGTACTGTCCAAGTATGCCACCACCTGCTGATTCTGGTACTGCTCCAGGTGTAGTGGCTGCTGCTGGTGAGTAGTTTTTTCACTAGGCGGTTGAAGAAAGCTTCTCATCAGCGACTGCTGCTGATAGAGCTTGTACTGCTCCTGCCACCCCACCCCTCGCCAGCGGCCGTGGCAATGGAACATGAGTGCAGAGGGCCGCCCGGTCAGACCTGCGAGAGGATGGAGGATGACGCAGATAGGCAGCGGCCAACTGACTACATAGGATGTCTATATAGTAGTTCATATATCAATGGGAGAAAAACAGAACTGGATCGCACATCCACAATGCTATGCTTTCATCTAATTAAACTCGCTTTTCAGCGCAATATTAAAATCTACAGCCCCCTATACTGCATGCTGTTCAAGAGGCATTAGTGTACGTTTTGATCAAAAGGCATAAGCCCACTCACCACACCAAGGTTGCCTCTTTGAGTGGGACCTACTCTATAGTAGTTCAGTTTGTCCTCCCTCTCAGCGGGTGTAAAAAAGGCCCCCATTTTGGACCGGTAGTGAGGGTTCAACAAAGTGGAGAGCAAGAAGTCATCCCTCTGCCTAATAGTGACAATTCAGCTGTCACTATGCAAGCAAGTGAGCATGCATCGGGCCATTTGTGCAAGTGACTGGGAGGGACTCTCTGTCTCCATCTCCACTGCATACTGCCATTGTGTGTCTGAGTCCTCTGCCTCCTCTTTCTCCTATTCCTCATCGCCCTGTAGCTCCTCTGCCTGCTCCTGCTTCTCCTCTCCTGTCACCTGTGTAGAAAAACCACCCATTTTGCTACACATTGCTTGTGCTCCAATGTCCTCCTCCTCCTCCTCCAGTTCAGCCCCCACAGGCCTCATTTGGCCATGAGATATAGACATGCCGTCTCCAGTCCCCTGACCAGCCAGATTTACCAGCATCTGTTCCAGGACATGAAGCAGTGGAATGACGTTGTTGATCCTATAGTCCTGGCGACTGACAAATAACGTGGCCGCCTCAAAGGGTCTGAGCAAACGACAGGTGTCACGCATGAGCTGCCACTGGCTGACATTGAGGTTACACATTTATGACCTTTCTCTGTTCGTATAGTCGGTCCAACATATGGAGGGTGGAATTCAACGGGTGGAAATGTCGCATATCAGCCTAGGCCATTCTGCCTCTGCAGCTCAAGGATGGTGTGCTTTGCAGTGTACGAGTGGCTGAAGTGCATGCAAAGTTTCCTGGCCATTTTTAGGATGTCTTGCAGATGGGTGGATGACTTCAGGAACCGCTTGACAACCAGATTGAACACATGTGCCATGTAGAGTGCATGGCTCAGACGTCCTTGACGCAGCTCCAACATCATGTTCTTCCCATTGTCGATCACCATGGTTCCGATTTTGAGTTGTCACAGAGAAAGCCAGGATTCGATTTCTTGATGAACGACATGGAGCAGTTCCTCCCGTGTGTGACTCCATTCGCCCAGGAAAACGAGGTGCAGAATAGCTTGACACCGCCGTTCCCTGCGCATGTGGTATGCTGAAGTGGCACTGTGAATTGTCCCTGCAGTGGAGGCTGAGAACATGGTGGAGGATGAGGAGGCAGATATTGTCGCAGGACCAACAGGGTGACAACGTGGAGGCGGAAGCGGCGTCACCTGGCCAGTTGCTGGTGTGGCTGTGCAGAAACCACATTCACCCAGTGGGTCATAAAGGACATGTATTGTCCCTGACTGTAGTTACAGCTCCACACGTCGGCGCTGCCATGCACCTTGGAAGACACCAACAGGTTCAAGCACTGGCCCACCTTCTGTTCTAAATGTGTGTGCAGGGCTGGTACTGCCTTTTTGGCAAAGAAATGACGGCTTGGGACTCTCCACCTCGGCTTGGCACAATCCATCAGTTCTCTGAAAGGTGCAGAGTCCCCACTTGGAAAGGGAGGGATTGCAGCACCAGCAAATTGAACAGGAGCACATTCAGCTTCTGCACCGTTGGATGAGTGCACGCATACTGTTGTCTCTTGGAAATCGCTTCAGTGATCGATTGCTGATGGAATGACTGACGAATATTAGGAGGAGCAGGAGCATCAGGACCAGCAGATGATGGGAAGGACAGACAGCTCCCTTTGGCTGAGGTGGTGGAGCCTTGACTGCCTAAAACCGGGTGCGTGCCACTGGGTGATGCAGCGGTTGCTGCGGCAGGCTGGACCACCACATCGGAACCACTGAGCCACGATGCTGCATATGTTGATGCAGGGCTGTGGTGCCAACATTGTCACCCTTCCCACACTTCTCCTTCTGCCCAAATATTCTATGTATGGCCATGTTCACCTCCTCGAGCGGCTTCACAAAACCTGCCACACCGCCGAGTAAGTGATTTTACCCCCAACACTACGCACCGACTTACTGCTATCACTGCTTCCTCCGTGAACTCCGTGAACACCGCTAATTCCTGGACAGGTAGGCTACCCGGGAAGGTTTGTCTTCTGACCTCCCACTGCTTCTCCCCTGCTGACTCCCGGCTACTCTAGCAACTTGCTGGCTCTGCCGCTGGCTCACGGGCAAGCTTCCACCATCTTCTCCCGATGATGAAGAAGCCCCGGCTCCCAAGTGCGATCAGCTACATCATCATCGAGTACTGTCTGCATGTCACTGATGTCCTACTCCTACTCTATGGGTCAGGAGCCTGACCTTGTGCAACACCAGCTCCCACGCCACTCTCCTCATCACTACTTGCCTACCTAGTGGAGGAAGCGGCAGATGTCCCTCCAGATCTTGGCTGGGTAGTAGCTGTTGACTGTCCTTTGATAGCTTGTCCTTGCTGAAAAGTTGAGCTGAGCAAAGGGAATATAATACTTGCGCTGAAGGAACTGACAATGACAGAGGAAGATTCAGGACAGGTGGGACCACAGGGCCATGCCGACTAAGCATCATCAGAGGAACCCACTGACTCTTTGGCTGGGGGTGTCTGATGTCACTTGGGACAAAGTGGATGACCGAGTCAACCATTCAAGAATCGCTGGGTTCTGGTCAAGACACGACCGCTAGATGACACCGGGAGCTCAGGCCTCCTGCTGCGACTCCTGCTGCCATGCCCCCTTACTCTGCTGCGTCCTCTGCCTGCGCCAGAAACATTTAGGCCTCTGCCATTCCCTGTGCAGGGCCTGGCACTTCTCTGTCTGACATACTGTTAGATCAAATAATCACATGTTAGATCAAATATTTTTCTTTTGCCACACGGCAAACAGGGCTTCAGAATATATCACTGCACCACAGAACGGCAAATAGGTCCTAACTTTTTTCACTTTTCCACAAAACAAAAGGCTTTTCAACAGATAAGTGCAACGATGAACCGCTAATATATTTTTATTTCGCCACTAATACACGGCAAACTGGGCTTTTGAATATATCACTGCAACGCACAAGGGCAAGTATATTTTCTTTTTCCACTAATACACGGCAAAAGGGCTTTACAACATATAACTGCACCGCACAAGGGCAAATAAGATAACAAAGAATGACAGAGCTGTATAATGTCAATTTGGATCCCCAGTCAGTGCACTAATGTGTAATAGATTTGTTCCTATTACCTAATTTGTAACCTCCCCTACTAAACCCGGTTCTACATAAATGCTGTGGAGCGATTCCTCCCTATCCTTTCCCTGCACTTATAAATCATTTTTCACCACAATCCAGCCTTTCCTATTACTGTCCCTAGTGCCTGCAGACACATCTCTCCCTGCACTAAGTACGCTGGTAAATGGCAAATCTAAAATGGCCGCCATATTTATAGGGCTGTGACATCACAGGGCTGGCTGCTGATTGGCTGCATGCATGGCATTATGGGTGATCCCGCCTTCCCAGAGTTCTTTCTCCATGTCCTCACAAGTGCAGCACCCATTTTAGGAAAAATGTGATTCGTTACCACGAACCTTGAGGAAATTCGGCTTCAGTGCGAATCGAATTTTTCCTGAAATTTGGATCGAATTCCACTTCATCAACTTCGATTCGCTCATCTCTAATCTCTTCCCATACGGCAGATTCTTCCTTATTCTCTTAGAAAAGTATACGATCTGCTTCGATGAGCCACCTGTTTATGAGTTATCCTATGGTTTAAAGTCCGTATGTTGTCTAATTGCTTTTGACAGAAGTGGAGTTGGAAGAAAAAGATCTCACAACTGGCAGGGTTTGAGGTTTTCGTCTTCCTCGCTTGTGATCCTCTATGGCTTGACTCTTCCTTTCAGAAACAATATGTATCTGCTTCTCAGATCTCAGTCACCCCTCTGGGTCCAGCAATGCATTACTTTCCCAAAAATAACATTCAGCAAATATAAATGAATGGGTTAGCAACATCTCCAATGTCTTACAAAAGAATGAACAATACCAATTGCAATTCGAATGGCGTATTTTTATGAAACATGAGTTGTCCAGGTTATCATATATGGATGCCTTCTGATCAGCTGCTAAAGGACAGGCTGGAGGAAGAGCTTGCTTAGTTGACTTCTATTTCCAGGCAGTAATAGCCATAAAAAACAGAACATATCCTCACCTATTTCACCCACCAATGCTTCCAGTGCCACCATTTCAAACCTTTCTCTGCATCTATGACTTCATCTTCTTGGGTGCAGTGATTTGCCTGTATATCCCAGGTATTGCTGCAGCCAATTACTGGCTTCAGCTGTAAATGGCGCATGATTCCTGAGGCCAGTGATTGGCTTCAGTGGTCATGTGAACTATAGAGGCCTGGCGTGGATTAGAGCAGTGGCACTAGGGGTGAAATCAGTTTGTATATATTCAACTATTATTATATGACCATTTCTGCCTAGGAGGAACCTTTTCTTTATAACCTCGACAATCCCTTTAAATGTATAGCATCACTATTCCTTTAACTACCATACTTTGACATAAAAATGTGAGATATCGTACATATAGTAAGCTGTTATGGTGCACCAGCACAATTGAAAATCCCCTTAAAAATCCTGTGTTTGCCCTTATAAAGAGGCTTTCTATCCCAAGCAACCACTAGTTAAGCTATAGTTAATAGCAAATTAACTTATGAAAATTGTATGCAAATCATAAAAAATTAATTATTCCCCTAAATTTGATTTTGTAATTGCTTGTATTTTTATTATTTTAATATGTTAATTGCAAATAAGTACTGTTTGTCACTAGAACAGCTTTCAATATTAGAAGCTTCCAAAAACAGATTGCTCCTAGTCTGGGGAACGAGCCCCTTGATAAGACTCTATGAGATTAGAAATGGGGATTATTACAATTTTCTGTAAGTGTAAACTCCTGGGGAATCAGTGTTCTTTTTAATGTGAATTTCATCTAGCATAATTAGAGGTTCAATTCAAAGACATTATTGGCACTCATATGTTTTACTGAGTAATTAGAAAATCAATTAATTTTAAGGTTTGCTGTCACAGAATCCACGGGCTTTATAAATAAAATTGCCATCTAATTGAATTAAGTATAGAATAATGTAAATAGCAGTAACTCAATGCCCCCAGTATACTAGCCCTTAGGATCAGTGAAATGCTGCCACTTACTATATGTTGGCTTTTGCTACAACACCCCTACAGGTAAACCAAAGCATAGCACACAGCTGTGGTTAAACAACCTGTCAAATGTATGTATACTAATGCCAGAAGCCTGACTAACAAGACTGGTGAACTGGAATTAGTGATGTGTGAGGAGGACTATGACATAGTGGGAATAACTGAGACATGGCTGGATGATAGCTATGACTGGGCAGTTAATATAAAGGTTACAATCTGTTTAGAAAGGATCGTCAAAACCGGAGAGGTGGAGGGGTCTGCCTCTACGTGAAGTCGTGTCTAAATCCCGTAATTCGAGAATACATCTCTGAGGGACATGAACATGTGGAGTCACTGTGGGTAGAAATACATGGAGCAAAAAACAATAATAAAATACTAATAGGAGTGTATTATAAACCACCTAATATACCAGAGTCCACAGAAAATCTATTACTAAACGAGATAAACGAGGCGGCAAATCATAATGAAGTCGTTATCATGGGGACTTCAACTACCCAGATATAGACTGGGAAACTGAAAGCTGTACATCCCATAAAGGAAACAGGTTCTTGGCAATAGCCAAAGACAATTTCCTTTCCCAACTGGTTCAGGACCCCACTAGAGGGACGGCCATACTGGACTTAGTATTAACCAATAGACCTGATAGAACAACAGATGTGCAGGTTGGGGGACACCTGGGAAATAGTGACCATAAAGTTATAACCTTCCAATTATCCTTCAAACGAGAGTTTCTAAAGGAGGAACAAAAATACCAAACTTCAAAAAAGCAAAATTTAGCCAACTAAGCGAGGCCATAGGCCTAACTAACTGGGACAAAGTCCTCAAAAATAAAAATACAACCATAAAATGGGAGATTTTTAAAAGCATTGTAACATCTAATTGTGAGAGGTACATACCTTATAGGAATAAAAGGCTAAGGAACAATAAGAGACCAATGTGGATAAATGGAACCGTAAAGAAGGCAATAAATGACAAAAAGAAAGCATATAAATCGCTAAAACAGGAGGGGAGTCAGGAAGCACTGATAAACTATAAGGAAAAAAATAGAATATGTAAAAACTAATAAAATTTGCCAAACTAGAGACCGAGAGATTAATTGCCAAAGAGAGTAAAACTAACCCTAAAATGTTCTTCAATTATATAAATAGTAAAAAATATAAATCTGAAGGAGTCGGCCCTCTACATAGCAATGAGGGGGTGTTGCAGAGAGCGACGAGGATAAAGCAAAACTATTAAATATTTTTTTCTCCACTATATTCACTGAGGAAAATAAACTGTCAGATGAAATGCAGAATGTAAAGTAAATCCCCATTAAAAGTGCCCTGTCTGACCCAGGAAGAAGTACAACAGCGACTTAAAAAGATTAAAATAGACAAATCGCCAGGACCGGATGGCATACACCCTCGTATCCTAAGGGAATTAAGTGATGTCATAGCCAGACCATTATTTCTGATATTTACGGACTCTATAATAACAGGGAATGTTCCACAGGATTGGCGCATAGCAAATGTGGTGCCAATATTCAAAAAGGGTCCAAAAACAGAGCCTGGAAATTATAGACCGGTAAGTTTAACATCTATTGTTGGTAAACTGTTTGAAGGGTTTCTAAGAGATGCTATTTTGGAGTATCTCAATGAAAATAAGCAAATAACGCCATATCAGCATGGCTTCATGAGGGATCGGTCATGCCAAACAAATTTAATCAGCTTCTATGAGGAGGTAAGTTCTAGACTTGACAGCGGCGAATCAATGGATGTCGTATATCTGGACTTCTCCAAAGCATTTGACACCGTACCTCATAAAAGGTTAGTATATAAAATGAGGATGCTCGGACTGGGAGAAAATGTCTGTATGTGGGTAAGTAACTGGCTGAGTGACAGAAAACAGAGGGTGGTTATTAACGGTAGATACTCAGATTGGGTCACTGTAACTAGTGGGGTACCTCAGGGGTCAGTATTGGGCCCTATTCTCTTCAATATATTTATTAATGATCTTGTAGAAGGCCTGCACAGTAAAATATCTATTTTTGCAGATGACACTAAACTGTGTAAAGTAATTAACACTGAAGAGGACAGTTTTCTGCTACAGAGGGATCTGGATAGATTGGAGGCTTGGGCAGAAAAATGGCAGATGAGGTTTAACACTGACAAATGTAAAGTTATGCACATGGGAAGGAATAATGCAAGTCACCCGTACATATTAAATGGTAAAACACTCGGTAACACTGACATGGAAAAGGATCTAGGAATTTTAATAAACAGCAAATTAAGCTGCAAAAACCAGTGTCAGGCAGCTACTGCCAAGGCCAATAAGATAATGGGTTGCATCAAAAGGGGCATAGACGCCCGTGATGAGAACATAGTCCTACCACTTTACAAATCACTGGTTAGACCACACATGGAGTACTGTGTACAGTTCTGGGCTCCTGTGAACAAGACAGACATAGCAGAGCTGGAGAGAGTTCAGAGGAGGGCAACTAAAGTAATAACTGGAATAAGGGATCTACAGTACCCTGAAAGGTTATCAAAATTAGGGTTATTCACTTTAGAAAAAAGACGACTGAGGGGAGATCTAATAACTATGTATAAATATATCAGGGGTCAGTACAGAGATCTGTCCCATCATCTATTTATCCCCAGGACTGTGACTGTGACAAGGGGACATCCTCTGCGTCTGGAGGAAAGAAGGTTTGTACACAAACATAGAAAAGGATTCTTCACTGTAAGAGCAGTGAGACTATGGAACTCTCTGCCTGAGGAGGTGGTGATGGTGAGTACAATAAAGGAATTCAAGAGGGGACTGGATTTATTTCTGGAGTGTAATAATATTACAGGCTATAGGTACTAGAGAGGGGTCGTTGATCCAGGGAGTTATTCTGATTGCCTGATTGGAGTCGGGAAGGAATTTTTTCCCCTTAAGTGAGGAAAATTGGCTTCTGCCTCACAGGGGTTTTTGCCTTCCTCTGGATCAACTTGTAGGAAACAGGCCGAACTGGATGGACAAATGTCTTTTTCGGTCTTATATACTATGTTACTATGTTACTATGTTACTATGTAGAACACAACTGCTTACATGGTCAGACGTTTTATGCTCTTTTTATTCGGCTCATCAGTAAAGCAACAGAGATGGGGATTAAGGAATTCTTCCTTAGGTAAGCATGCTTCAAAAGTGGATTTCCCCAAGACAAGTCTTTTTCATGGAGTTTTCCAGAAGTTCAATATTAATGACGTATCCTTAGGATAGATCATCAAAATCTGACCGGCGGGGCTCCCATACCTGGCACCCCCACTGATCAGCTCTTTAAAGAGGCCACAGTACTCCAGTGAGTGTTGCAGTCTTCTCACAGTTTACCAAGCACCGTGTCGTACATCTTTTGTGGCTGTGCTTGGTATTACAACCCAGTCATTAGAATTAAGCTGTGTCTAGCCCACATGACTGATGAACATGATGTGACTGGTCTAGGAAGAGGCCGCAGCGTTCACCAGAGTGTCATGGCCTCTTCAAACAGCTGATCGATGGGGATGCCAGGAGTCAGACCACCAATGATTAGATATTAATGACCTATCCTGATGATAGTCTATCAATATCAAACTCCCAGAAAACCCCTTTAACCCTTCCTATTACCTATTAGGAATTACAGTTGTAGGTCTGATTATTCAGACCTATCCACATTGCAATAGTTTTCTCTTTAAAGGTATTGTATGAGCTTAGAAACATGGCTGCATTTTTCCAGAAACAACACAATTCTTGTCCATAGACTAGGCCACATTCAAGTGAATTAAGCTTACAAGAGTGGCACTGTTAGGAGTGAGAAGAACACAGGCATGTGTTCAAATCTTGTACAATTCCCAACAGGCCATGATTTGAGGATGCCGTAGAGAACACCAAAGACAGTGCTATAATTGTATTGTGTAAAAGCATGACTTGAACAACAGATCTTTAGCATATCAAAGTCTGGGGCCTCCATCTTCGAAGAGAATTGTAGTCGTGTTACCCCTGTTTTACAATGCAAGGCTGGAAGAGAAGAAGCAAAGGTGGGGAGTGATTCTCTCAATAGGTGGAAGTCCCAAAGGTGGGACCACAATGAATTAGACTTTTGAGTATATATATCTGGTTCCCTTTTGAGTGTGTATCCTTTGCAGATACACAGGGCACACTAGCTGCCCCTATTAGTGTACACCTGACACTCAAGTCCTGTTATCTTCATGAATCTTAATTTTAAAGGGTTTGTCAGGCCTTGGACCTGCACCCCTTAGCATAAAAACGAAGATTCACCTGTTCACGGTCTTGCCGCTGTTCCTTTCCCGGCCGACTGCTGTAAGGTACCATGCAAGTAGTTATGATCGCTAAGTCCAGTGATTGGATGCAACGATCATGGGACCAAGCTGCTTCCAGGTCCTGCGAGGACTGAAATCGGTCTGTTGTGAGACTGCAGACAGGTGAGTCTTCTTTTTATGTTAAGTGAGGACTGTACCATAGTGGTTGTCTGCTCCAAGGTCAGAAAACCGATTTATAATTATAATGCAGTATTATTTAAACACTGTCTATTAATTGGTACTAGATTACTTTATGTATGTATTTGGGCACTGTTAGTAGTATTTGAGCACTATATCTGCTATTTGCCACTTCTGCTTAATGTATGGTGATTAGTAGCTCTGTATGGCATTATTTTGATAATTACATGAAAGTATTATTTGGCCAATGTCTGGAACTTTAACTTAGGCATCATACTGAGTAGCGCTTATAATTAAGCAGTGTATAGTATAGTTATCCAGTGAATCACTAATGTAGATGTTAAGGTAGCCTAATACAGCGCCACATAACTCTTACATCCAGTGACGTCTCCTTTGATGTAAACATTCTCTTTCCTCATCTTCTCCATTCAGACCAGACCACCGTAATGATTTATTTCAGCCACCTCTCGTCTCTGCAGAGTTTGACAAACAGACATTTTAGTTTCCTACGTTTTCATCATCCCTCTACCTTCTCAACATCCCATCATGCACCCCCAATACTGTGCCTGCTGTGCTCCCCAAAACTATACTGCAGAAACAGATAACCCCCCTGAAAATGCTTGTTACACACAGATGGTGCTCCTTCAGTAAGTATTGGAACACAATGACCCAAAAAATAACTGCACCCACCAAATAGTGTCTCTGACACTAATAGTGTAAACATAATGTCCCCCAAAAAGAACTGTGCTAAGCTGATACTGTGCCAGGGTGCCCCCCACTGTAATAGTGCTCCCAAAGTCCCAACAATAGTAATACTTTTCTGACAGGGTTCACTTAGTAGTAATAGTGATGCTACAGGGCCCCCAAAAGGACTAATGTCCCCACTGTGTCCCAGAAGTAATAATGCTCCCATAGTACCCATACTAGTATTCATGTTCCCCATAGTCCCCCAGTTGTAATAAAGCCCATAATGCCCCTGGTAGTAATAATTCTTTTTATAATGTGTGACTGTAGAAAAAATGCCCAGTTGTGTGGCAGTAAAAAAATACCTCCTCTTAGTGCCCCCAGTAGAGCCAATGTATCCAGAGTGCCCTCATGTGTGCCAATGATCCGTATTGTGGGACACTACAAAATAAAAACACTTTTAGTACCCCCAGTTGAGCTTAGGTGCCCATAGTGCCCCTATAATTTGTGCCAGTATAAAATACTCCTATATAGTGCCCCCAGAAGATGCCCCCATATTGCTTCTCCCCTGTCTCCATAGTGTCCCCCAATGATGTGCCAGTGTAAAATGCCCCTATAGAGTGCCCCACATAGATGCCCCCATAATGCTCCTCTCCCCCCTTCCCCATGGGGGCCCCAAAATGTGTGGCAGAGTTGTGGCCACAGCATTCTTCCAAGTGGCTTTTGTGGGTGCACAATATACAGTTTTACACAATATACATCAGTGCAACGTTTCGGCCTCTTTTAGTGGGTGCCCTTTTTCAAGCAGTTCCGATGCTCGGCCATATGTGCGTGGCTGATATGCAAAATACGTGGCAGTAATTAATTCCCCTATATAATGCCACCCGGTAGATGCTCCCATAGTGCTGTTCTCCCCCACTTCTTCATAGTGCCCCCCATAATGTGTGCCAGTATATAGGGCCCCCAGTAGATGCACAAACCAACTGAAAGGTGGCATGAAGCAGGATGTGCTCAACCCAAAAATGCAGTTGTGCATATATATACAGGGGAGCAGATCCTGCACTTGTGGCCCGTTGCTAATGGCGATCCCCAGCAAAAATGCACACGGTGGAGGATGCCCGCAGCGGACCACAAGTACCACAATAGACATCCTACACAAGATGGCAATTGTGTAAATGTAATAAGTAATATAACAATATAGCAATAACAAATGACAAAACAGGTGCACACTGCGGTCTTACTAAGCCCTCAAACTGATGTTAAAATTGAGAGATTAGTCAACATGTCCTGCAGTGGAGGACATGTCTTAAGTCCGAGCACCACGCCAAGGTTTCTCAAGTAGCTCGGGACCTAACACTCATCTACCTGTGCCATATGGGCAATACCAGGGGCCAGTGGGCAAAATTACAGGAATGTATTAGGTTGACTCGCAGCAGACTCCTCAGTTACCTCCAACATGTAACCATGCCTGCAATGGGAGGAGGGAGAAGGCTGTGAGCCCCACCCAAGACTGGCTGATATGGCCCAGGCCTCACAGGTGCACCAAAATATAGCCTGTGGATGGAAAACAGGCTCCCTCAACAATGCATGCCAGTATATAGGGCACCCAGTAGATGCCCCCATAGTGCCCCCACTTCTTCATAGTGCCCTCTTTAATGTGTTCCACTATATAGGGCCCCCAAGAAGATGCCCCCATAGTGCTCCTTTTCCCCCACTTCTCCATAGTTCCCCCATAATGTGTACAAGTATATAAGGCCCCAATAGATGCCCCCATAGTGCTCCTTCCGCCCCATATCTCCAAAGTGCCCCCATAATGTGTGCCAGTATATGGGGCCTCCAATAGATGCCCCCATAGTGCTCCCCCTCACTTCTCTATAGTGCCCCATAATTTGTGCCAGTAAAAAGGGCCCCTGTAAATCACCCCATAGTGCCCCCCTCCCCACTTCTCCATAGTGCCCCCATAATGTGTGGCAATATATAGGGACCCCAGTAAATGCCCCGTAGTGTTCCTTTCGCCCCACTTCTCCACAGTGCCCCCTCATAATATGTGCCAGTATATAGGCCACACCTTCTTTGCCATACTATACTAAAGATAATGAAAAAATAAACACTAATACTTATCTCTATGCTGCTTTCAGAGATGCAAAGCAGGCCTCTTCCGGCCTGTGTCCCGCTCTTTACGCTGACCTGCTCAGTGGGCACGATGACATCATTGCACTGCCTGCACCAGCCTCTGATAGGTTGCAAGCCTAGTGCCTGTAGCCTATCAGAGGAACGGGAAGGAGACAACTCTCCCTGCCCGCTGTACCATTCATCTGTATCGCTGTCCTGAGGATGGCGATACAGATGAATATGGAGATGAGCGCTTCCCAATGGAAGCGCTCATCTCCCGCTGCCTAGCCGGCGAACCTCCCAATGGGCCTTCTCCCACACTGGGCTTCTGTGCAGTCAAACTGGCTGCACGCACAGGTGATATGCCCGTAAATCCGATGGGAGGATGCCAACAGAAGCTACTATATAGAGTAGCACTTTAGGCGGGTTCTACTGGTTATATTAACCTTTAAACAAACAATATTCCAACCACAACCTTACAAAATGATGCATGTGGGAATTCTCCTTAGCATTTTTGCACAGAGGTGTTTACAGTGTATCACCATATGATCTACAGTTTAAGAAACACCAGGGTTGGCAAGTAAATAAGATTACTGTATCTATGGGACAGAGGGTTGCAGGTGTTTTGTTAACCTATGTTTCAATGAATAAAACCAATGTACAGTATTAATCTCAGCAACAGGAGCTTGTCTCTAAGCCACACGTGGTATAAAAGGCATCTTTGTTCTCAGGGTTTGTCCCCATGTCTCCAGTAAATGTGTTCTGCACACAATACAAAGCATGTTGATTAGTTAAGATTTCTTTTATTCCTCTCTGCCTACTTACAACTTATCAGCACTTGGTAAACCTACACAAAGTAGTCCTGCAGGGCTATAAAAAATCTCAGCTCCTGGCAGTGGAGACCTTGCAGGGTTCTGATAATCCCTTAAACACTGGTACCATACATACTAGCTAGTACATGTCCAAAGAAGAAATAATCACCTTCAACTATCATTCCTGGTCAACTGCTATATGGAAAATGGAAAAAATTCTACATTGAAAAGGTTTTTCTGGTTTTATAGCAATAAAGCATTTGATAGAGCAGTCCTTATATTCGCCCCTTTACATACAAGTTTGTCTGTTTAATGTGCCATGTTCTGTGCCCAGTTTGTATGGGCTATATTTGTTGTGCATCCTGTTGGCCCCTAGGCTGTTAAGGGCTGACAGGCCACTGTAGATGGCAGTACTACAGCGGTACACTGCAAAGGGGTTAAAAATTTACTTTTGTGTGGTATATGCATTTACTGTACTTATTGCATGCAAATAGTTAATAAG